>VZTV01003278.1:0-19207 GCA_013400875.1 Anhinga rufa
TTTTCTAGTTGGAGGAAAAAAAAAAGTCTAGAAGACCACTTCTCCGCTGGTTTACAAACCTTCCACCTTTTGAGTTTTGTGCAATGCCATTGATCAAGTGTTTAGTCTCACCCAGAGAGTAGCGTGCTTGCTCTCTTCCTCTGCTTTGTGCATGCCATAGCTATTTAATTTTCTGATGTGCCTTGCACTTGCTATGTTTTGAGGGAGCACTGGGCAGTCCAAGTTGAATGTCACTAGAAAATCTTCATGCGTTATGGTACTTCAACAAAAACAAGAATCAGGTAAGACTTTTTATTCTTGCGAACTTGAATGAGTGCTCTGGTAGGCATTGGGATGAAACCGTGATGAGTTCCTATCACCACTGTCTTTACTTTTTTTAAAATGATGAATGATTCAACATTTGGCTGCTAGCTATAGCATTGCATTGGAGGGGGGAAGTTTGCTGGCAAGATATTCTAAATGACAGCTTGATTTGCAATGAAAAAATGGAAGTTTCTCTAGTATAGTAGAAATGAACATGTTATTTACAGAGGAGGGGAAAGAGAAGAAACCAATTGAGAGCTTCATTAAATCTAAACCACGCTGTACTCTCGAAGGCAAGGGAGTTGGAAAAAAACCCCAACCAACCAACCAAACAAACAAAACAAAAAAACCCCAAAACCCAACAGTTCAGAGGCTGACATTAAAATACTAGATGGTGAGGATGTCCCAAAGAAAGCACTGTCTTTGACAAGGCAGCATCTGTACTACTTAACTTCATCTAGCACGCACAGCTTGTGCTTTACCTATTAAACTAGTATGCTTAAATAAAAACTACAAGGCAGCCAGAGCAGCCTTGGGCAAATGTTGAAATGAACTCAATTCAGTGTTGTGTCTAAAGCAGGTGCCCATGCCTGCCTGGAAGGGAGGAGAAACGGGCCAAATGCAGGCAGAGGTGGATGCTTTCTGAAGGCAGGAGTTGTCAGTGGTAGTACACCCTCAGTATGTGCAATACCCAACCTCAGTAATCGCTGTCCCTTCCTTCTCACTCCTACTGTTCGGTAAGTCCCCTTGTAATTTCTTGTCTTGTTAAGCCTCTCCTGAGAGAACTGCCAGATATATGCACAAATAACTGGTATCAGGTAGTCCTGGGGCAGACCCTTCACTGTAGTTTAGCAGTTCTCCTCAAGACGTTATCAATGGTGGTGCTGAAGAAAGGTAAAGACGTTGCAGTCTCTATTTGCGAGCAGCAGAAAGCCCAAGTCCCTGCCTGTCTGCACCGGCGGCTCATTTCGCCCCTGCACCGCAGTTGGACCTTACTCTGGCGCTGTACCTGCAGCTCCTCCTAGGGTGACTGGGTTTACACCCTGGTCTTGCTGGCGCGACGGAAGGGGACAGGGACCTGGTCAGAGCAGCGGTGGGCGATGAGCCAGGAGCTCCCGGCATGCCACCGTAGACTGTGGTCACGGGAAATGTTTTGGGCTCTACTTCAAGAAAGCATTTGAAGGGGCAGCTAAACAAAGGCGTGTCCAAAGTGTATGACTCGTGGATAGTAGAGGGTGATGTTACCAGAAGAGATTAAAGCCTGCTCGGAAGAAATGCGTTGGATAACACATATTTTTATTTATGAAACCTTAATGTTGATTTTGCCTCATGCAGGCAAGTGAAATGAAGGAGTGTTGGGCTGCCTAGTGTGGGCATAAGGTGTATCAGTACATTAATTAAATTGGTGCAGTGGCTTTAATTTTATTCAGGGAGGCTTCCCTCAGGGTGCATGTGAGGAGCAGCTACGTCAGGTCTAGTTCACTTTTGGTAGCTGGCAGCAGAGGGCACCAGAGAATTTCCTCAGCTTTTACCACGAACTGGTACTTTGGTGGCTTTTGAGGAAACCAATCTTTCGTGNTGAGTACAGATACACACACAGTGTTTCTCAGTGTTTGACAAAGGAAGTGCCTGTGTTCAGCCACTCAGTTTTTTCCACCTGCCTTGTATCTACCATGATCTACTAGTTCACCTGAATCAGGTATCCTTAAAAGAAAAAGGGGCATGGGGAGAAAATCTTATCAGGAAAACCCTTTGGTCTTAAATATTTGAGGCAGAACTTCTCTCTTTTCTTCCTCTTCTACTGATCACATTAAATCATTGAGCAGAATGGATTGAAATGATCAACAGCTTCTACTTTTTATTCATTTTAATTTTTCCTCCTAAGCTTAGCAGTGTTTCACATCTCGTAGCTGAGAGATTGTCCGTATCTGACGCTTCCCAGGATGTGTTGTATATTTACTTCTACTTCATTCGAACCAATCAACATTCCCAGCATAAATGTTTTGTTTCTCCTCTGATAAATAAACACGAACATTGCTACTCTGCTCAACAGTGTGAGCCTATAACTATGTGTTCATCTTGTAGTTCTGGAAAGCATGCCGCAGCCATAGGGGGTGTTTTATTACAGACGTCCAGCTGGCTTGCCCGTAGTTTGCAAGTGCGATGCTAGAAGAGCTGTGTCTCAGACTCGGAGGAGCTTTCTTTTGTGGAGTTTTCCTCTTGTCTGTGAAGCATTTCTTTCTGTCCCAAATCTTCAGGCCTGGGATTGTGCCTGTACATTTAAGGATGTCTGGCACTTTAGATTTCAAATTACTCTTATTCTAGTTTCAGTCTTTGTTTAATGAGAATGAGTGCTTATGTTACGGTGGTGTCTCTTTCTCTTAAACCTCTGCAGACCTCCCAAATGAGTTGAACACGTCTTACCGCTCTGTCAGCTTTTCACTGAAGTGCCAGTGAAACTTCACTCCTGTAAATTCAGAAAAATCTTTTGCAATTCAATATTTCTTTTTCCTTTCAGAAAGGAAAATTTTCCTGTTTTTTGAAGAAGTAGTAAACGCATTTTTTATTAAAGAAACAATATAAGGGCAGGCATTTAGTTTTTAAAAAAACCCACTTGTCTCATAATCATATGCTACTCTGTGGGGCTGAGTAAAAGGAAGGCAGAAATTACTGCCCTAAAAGAAGAAAATACTAAAGCATCTTGTGAGGGAAAACCTTGCACCTTACGTTGCAAAATACAGTTGCTGCTCAATCATTAACTTTTAAAGTTTTGCTTAGGCCTTTCCATTACACCCTGCAGCTTAGCGAAGCCCCATGTTATTGATAACAGCATGTGTACCCTTAAGTGCTCAGCACCTCTCCCGGTGCGATTCAGAACATCGTGAACAGAACTAGTAAGGTGACATGCCGTGTGAATGTGAAGGATCCACAGCTCTTGACGCCAAACGGGGTGGTAGCAGTGCTCGTACGGAGGTATGCTTAGGCCTTTTGGACAGTGGGATGGTTGGGGTTTCCCTCCCGCGCTGCTCCCCCGGATCCTGCTAACTGACCTCTCCGGGCAGTTTGCTCTGAAGCGTGAATGACCAGCTGGGGGCTCTGTGACTTCTGATTTCCCATCCTGTCCTTTTCCAGGGCAGTCTTTCCTCTATGTCCCTGAGGTATGAAGGAGGCCCTAAGAAACGGAGAGCTGGATGAAGTTTCGCAGGAAGGCAGTGAGCAGGCCACAAGACTAGGGTCTTGGCTAGGAAGTGGTATTGCTGCCAAATAGCTTATTTTTTGCATATAGAACTATTAATTCGGTATATTCCTACCAGCTGGTGAAACAAGAATCTGTTTCTAGGCATGCTGGTTTCCTGGACTTTTCCTTTTTCCCATATTCATTTTCCTATCTGCAGTTACAAATTCAGCCGTGTCTGTGCTGATAACATGTAAGTGTAAATGTTGGTGCAGGTCATGCCTCTCATGTCCAAGATACCTGCCAGGATTTTGATTTGGATCTCTCGCAGATGCCTGGCCTTCAGCTCAAGCTTAGCTAAACCTTTTGGTCTCTCCCCTGGACTTGAGCCTTGTGCTGCCTCGTGCTCCTCTGTTCGCAGCAGCGCCACGTGTATTGCACGCCTGCATCGCTTGCGACTGCATGTCCAGTCTCTGAGGTTTGTGGATTTCTTCAGTGAAGTTAGTAAGTTGGAGCCCTCCTTGCCTGTCACCATCACACACCCCAATTACTTCCACACCCTGTTTTTCTTCCTTGGGTTGGTACACATTGATTCGTTTGTTGCAGAGGGACCAACTTCCCTAACTTGCAGCTTTGACCATGTCACCCTACTTTCTTTGAAACTACTGCTCTCTCGGTTGTCTGAGGTTGTTGGCTACAGTCAGTGATTGCTTCGTGAGGTCTGGCTCTCTCAATAACCCATTAAATTTTTAAACAAGGTTTTGCTTACTGCACTTCAGCTGTGTTGGACATCATAAAACTCTGTTCTGGCGGTGAAGCTTGCAAATGCCTAGCTAATAGCCAAAGGGCGCGCGGGGCTGATATATATCCCATCACGCTGTCTGGTGCTGCTTGTTGTTTCCTTGTATTCACCCATCTGTTTCTGTTGTATCTCATCTCGTACTTGGGTTGTCCCCTCTTAGGGTCATGGATGATCTTTCTGTTCTGTATTGATCCAGTACATGGGGGTTTTGCACGTTTAAAGACACCACAGGGATTTCTTTTTTGCTTTTACAGGAATTACAATTGAAGCAAAAATTTATGTAAGTGAAAAACAAAAACCAATTTGAAGTTTGTGTGTCTCCTTGAGTGACAATAAGGTGTGGTAACTTGTCACGAATTGTCAGAGACTAACCCGAGTGCTGGGAGCCACGTGCAGACTGTGGCAGGTGTGAGGGAGCCCAGGGTGGTTGGCTGAGCCACGCTGGTGCCTGCCAGCACAGGCAGCGCTGGCATGGATGTCCCCAGGAGGGGGCAGCTGGGGCAGCAGCAAACCCAGGTGGTGGGGAAGGTGATGTGAGGGCCCTTGTGCCGGCCTCAGACTGTACTGTGTTCCTGCGGTTTTACCTTTTGTCCCAACTGCCTCCTTGCCCCTCTTGCAGTGTCCAAATCTTCAGCTAGCTGGTAAAAATAAATACATAAATAAAATCATAATTTATGGTTAAGCATACGCTCCAAGTTTTATGGAAGGCAAGACCAGTGAAATAGGGAATGTAAGTGCTGCAAACGATGCTTTTTGCCCTGAGAAAACTTGGAAGAACACTTTGCATGTCTTGGTAGCACAACAGTTATTTTTTTAACTGATGTAAGATGTGAGGACACTCTGACACTACATAACCAGGTTAAAACTAATGAAGTTGCTAGAAGCATTTCTCATAAAACCTAGCCCTTACCACAGCAGTTCTGTGTTACCATTGAATTGGGGCAGCCAGGTGTGCATGTGTGGTCAGTACTAGTGATAACGAGTTCAAAAGAGTAATTGCTGATGAGCAACACATGTTGATGCAATTAAACAGTGATTTTTGTTACTTTCAAGAGGGCTGGCTCTTGCACCATTAGGTGCAAACTCATGGCAGTTTAAGCTGACTTAAGTAGTGGCTGCTGTGGTCCTGCTTCCCGCTTGCCTTGCCCTGATGGCGTGGATCTTGCTTGCAGAAGGGCGAGCAGGACTGCATGTCGGTTTGGGGGATGGTTTGGCTGAAAATGAGCATATGATTAAAGCAGCTTGGTAGCTCATGGGCATGGCACATCACCTGGCTGCAATAGGATGGACAGGAGGACCACAGCTGCCCGACGTCAGGGACCTGCTCCATCAGCTGTGTGCGGTAACTGGTGTAGCGATAGCTGTGGGTGGAGAGGTGAGCTGATCCCATTAATGGGAGCCAGTGTCTCTTGAGGTGCTCTCCTCAAATGGTCAATTCAAGACAGCCTGCAATGCCACGCTAGCTCCTCAGCATGTCCCCATGCATGCAGGTGCCCCTCGGAGAGGCAGCCGTTCCTGTCCCGTGCCCGCTCTGCGCTGGGCTCGAAGCACCCTGCCTGCGGCGAGGGGGTGGATGCCGTCTCCCAGCTCTGGAGCTAGGTGAGCAGGACTGGGGGGCAGCCAGCCCTGGGGTGGTGGTTTGGCTGGAGGCTGTGGCTGCGGTAAAGGCATGGGAGCTGCTGAGGTGGAGACCTGCAGAAAGCTATGGGCGCATGAGCCATTGCAGTGTAGGCTAACGCGGAGAGAAGAGAGAGGAAAGCAGACGCTTCCAAAAATAACTGCATTAGTACTAGTGGTTTTTTCCCAACTTCTCTGTGAGTAACTGGAGCAGGTATAACTTGGTGGTTAGTTTTTGTTCTTTTTGTTTTTTTTCCCCCTTCAATTTTGCTGCCGGCCAGTATAGTTTCTATTGCTCTAAGTGCTTCTGATGTGCGTTAAAAGAAAACAGAGTCTACATGCATTGTCACTGTCAGTGAACTAAAGAACCGAGTTGTTTCCCTCTTCGCTTCCCCCGATGGAAATCCTGATGCGGGTTTAATATTTGCAGAGGATAGATTTTGGTTAAGATTAATTTATCTGGAAAGTTTCGTGTATCCCAGTCACTCTTTGTGGGCATAAAAAGCAGGATATACATGCGTCTCAGCCTGTCCTAAGTTGTGAGCTCCATTTTTTTAAATAATTAAAAAAATCAAATCTCAAGGAGCTTGAATATAGTGGCATGCAATTTCACGTTTCATGTCTGACAGTGCTACCCGAGAGAAAGAAAAGCATCCACCCAGCTACCTCTGTCCACGTTTTAGGAGGTAATAAATTGCGGGTGAGCCCTCTAAACTGAATTTTTTGATGCAAATTAAGCAGGATGCTGTAACTTCTCATTTCTCCGTTTCTGTCTCGGGAGGCTCCTGGGCTGGCACCAGTGGTGTTGGGTGCGCAAGGCAGCCCTTAACGTGCCCTCTTTGCCCGGGCGGGGATTGGGGTGTTGAGGGCAGGGCGTGCAGGTGGGCAGGCGTGCTGGAGGTGGAGGTAGCTGCCCGCTTTGGCCAATTCAACGGCCCTGTGGAGGAACAAGCTCGCTGCTCCAGGGGCCTGGTAGGACCGGACTTGCTGCTGGCTCCACAAAGTGCTGTTCTGAATGAGTTTATGGACCCGGACTTCCACTAGCCCAAGTAACCGGGCTCCGTTCCATAATGTCGGCGAGCCTGCACGGTTGTTGTCTATGTGACTGTTCACCTTGCTTTAAAGCCTGTNAAGGTACTCTTCCACTACTGGGGGGAGGAAAGCGATGTGCGCTCGCAGCCCAAAGCTTTATTTTGGACACACTGCCAAGAAACAGTCTTTCTGTATTCCTGGGGTTTGCTGTGGAATCGTTGTCGGGTGAGTTAGGGACAGGCGTTAACTTTCAGTTCCCTTTTTTAGTAGGCTTACTGCAAAGAGTGTGCAAGCGTGTGCCTGCGTGCAGCCCTTCTGAGTGGGTACAACAGTCATGCCTAAGGAGGGGAGAGGCAAAATTATGAGAAAAATCCACTCTGTTTCCTTTTTCTTTTCCCCTACCCTAGCCGAGGAAAAGCTATCCTGGGTTTGATGTTGATTACGTTTCTACGAAGCGGCAGTTCTATCGGGTTACTGTTTTCTGGGCTACACCAAGATGCTGGTGTTCTTGTTCTGAGAAGTAAAAGAAATAACTGAAAAAACCTGAACTGTTTTATGAATATAAGGTAAATTAGAAGATATTTCAATCATACCTATCAAGAAACATAGCGCTAAATTTTCAGCTGTGTGGCAAAAGTAAAAGACCCTGGGTGGGTGACAGAGGTTTGGCTCTATTTTTCTGTGCCTTACTCTTCCAAACAGTATGAAGAGGATTGCAATTTTGGGCTCCCTTGTAAAGAGCTTTGAAGTAGATACATGGGAGTGCTGCTCTAGAACTATTATTTTGTGAATAAATATATAATAATCTAATTGAAAATTAATGTGAATAAATCGATGCAGAAATAGGTCAATAAATAATACAATGCAATTAAATGTAACTTTTCTAAAAGCCTGTGGCGGTATCGAAGTGTTGCACTGTTGTTTACAGATGGAAGATAAAAATGGTAGCCTGGTAACATTAAATATCTTTCATCTGTACTTGTATAATTTACTATAGAAATGAGCACAGATTTAATGCATAACTTCCAGCATATCTGGATTTTAATAATTTCCATATATTTTGAAAAGTTTTAGATTTAAATTAAAAGTTTGTTTCCCCTAACTTGTATTTTGAAATAGAAGCCCAAGACCAAGGTTGGTTTTCAGGAGCTGATTCTAGTTCAATAGTACAGAGTAATGGCTTCATCACTGAATAGGGCCCCTGAACACAGGGGTGCATTTCTCCTAAAATTAGAGTTTCTAACAGTGCTGTGAGATGCTTCTCAATTCTGAGGTGCAAAATCAAGCACTCTAAAGTTGAGGCCACTAAGCCTTTCTGTTCAGTCTTGGTAGAGACTCAGAGAACAGTTGGGGTTGGAGGAGTCTCTGGCAGTCTCCCATCCAACCCCTGCTTAAGGAGTGTCAGCCAGAACAGGTTGAGCAAGCTTGCGAACAGTTTGGGTTTGAGTATCGATAGACTGAGACGCTGCAGCCTCTGGGCAGCCTGTTCACCAATGTTTGACCACCCTCACAGTAAAAAAGAGATTTCTTGGGTTCAGATGGAATTTTGCGTGTTTCCATTTGTACCCATTGCATCTGGTCCTGTCTCAGGGCAACAGTGAGAAGAGTCTGGCTCCCTCCACTTCATCCCTTCCCATCAGGTATCTACACACATGGATAAGGTCCTCCAGAGCCTTCTCTTCTCCAGGTGAACAGTCACAGATCTCTCTCTGCCCTCATACAAGGGAGTCCCTTAATCATCTCTGTGGCCCTTTGTTGGACTCTCTCCGGTATGTCCATGTCTCTCTTGTACTGAGGAGCCTGGTGCTGGACACAGAACTCCATATGTGGCCTCACCAGTGCTGAGCAGAGAAGGATCACCTCCATCGACCTGCTGGCAATGCTCAGCCTAATGCAGCCCACGATACCATTAGCCGCCTTTGTGGCAAGGGCATGTTGCTGGCTCATGGTCAGCTTGGTGTCTCCCAGGAGCCCCAGATCTTTTTCTTCATGAGTTCGTTGAGCAGATAAGAGTAGTCAGAGGTATTTCTGTAGTGACTGTACGTTTGATTGTGTTACAGCTGGCTTAGTGGGACAGGGCTTCGTTCTCCTTTTTCTGCCTCGTAGTTTGGATGCAGTCAAAATGCTGCTCTGTCACTTATTTCTCTACCCAGTGCCCATTATTAACACAGCAAACTGTCACTTTTAACATGCTGTGTTGCATGTTCATGTTTTATAAATTTATACAAATTTTATAAATATCTACAGAGAGTAGAAATAAAATGAAGAATGGGGCTTATTCAGGAGTCCTATATTTAATAGATAATGTTGACCTATGTGACCAGAGTTGGAAAACTAACCATTTTAAAAGATTACTTCTTAATTTTAGCAGTTAGTTTTATGTCCGAGGAGATGTGTAAGTATTTACTGAGTAGGACACTGCAGACTGATGTGAAACTATCTTGTGGGGAAATGGCTCATCTTAACCCTGCACTTCACTGTGTTCCCTTGTACCACCTTTGCCAGAAGGAGCAGTTTGATAAGATGGGAAGCGTGATGGTGAATCTCATCAAAACCTCATTGCAACAGTGAGTAATAGCACACAAGAACAAAACTGAACTCCCCCTCTCAGCGGTATTTGATTAGTGTTCTTGAAGCTGTTCTCTTTGGTAATTCATGTCTGCAGCCTCCGTTTGCCTTATTTGAAAGGAGCTGCCTTTTCTTTTACAGATGTAGCTGCAGAGCCTTGACAGGCAACCCCTGTACACACAAGCTTTTCTTAAATCCATCTTAATAAACACATTCTTATGACAAATAACCATCTTTGTAACTAAGAACTTAATCTGAGGTGATGACTCACGGCAAATTTCCTATCATCCCTAAAATAAGGAAGAATTTTCTTGGCTTGATTTGTTTTTACCTCCTGTTCTGGCATATAAAATGTTGCTGTTAAGTGTGTTTCTGTTACTAAAGGTGCTTTGCGCATTTCAAGATTTCACTTAGTTCATCCTATAACTGCCTTCCTAATGCAGCTGTGGAGAATGGGTGTTTTGAGTGCCGTTAGCGTGATACCAGCTGAAGAGGACTACCTTTCCTGGCATTACTTCTGCTCCGCCTGGTGAAGCCCATTACTCCGCGGAGCTGCCAGCCAAACCGGCTGTGTGTGACTGCCGGCCGACCCGTCGCAGTCGGAGGGCTGGCTTTGCTGCAGCCCGCCTGCTCCTGCCAGGGCAGCTCAGGCTGCTCGTTCTGACAGGAGAGGGACTGTGAGCGGGGCAGGTGGGGAGGTGTCAGGGGGGGTAGCTGCTCCCAGCTGGGATGTGATGGTGACCGACTGGGACAGGCTGTGGGTGGGATCTCTTCCGTCTCAGCTGGATGAAGTCATTTGGTGAAAGCCATACCTTTTCAGAACGTCCTAAAGCCCTACTGGCTCTTCTAATGGCATGAGTTCACTTAACCCTGTCAATTTTATGTATGTTTTTTTGATTGCAATAAGGGTGAGTACTTAGTACCTAAAATCCTGTTGTGAGATGGAAACGGATTTTCATGTCTATGGCCTTGCGTCTGTAAGCGCTGTCTTCAGGCGGTGAGCCTCCAGTCTCCTGGACTCCGCCGTTTCTGAGCAAGATGGTGGTGAGAAGCGAGAACGTGCCTCCACCCTGCTGCAGCTCTGCGTCTCGGGAGCAACCGAAGTCTCTGCCGCTCCCCCTCGCTCACCACAGGCCCCAGACGTGCCAGTTCCTGCACCGAGTTCTTGTTGGGCCACGTGCTGAGCCAGCTTAGCTCACAAACCCGGCAGAAAGGGGTCCGCCTTCTTTTTGGGTGGCAAATGGGGAGAAGACCGTTCTTTATTGAGTTGACTGAGTCGGCTCCTGCTGTTGTCTGACAAGTGCCAGAGCTGATGCAAACTATAGTTCATATCTGTATGGCTCAGAATACAGAAACAACTTACACCTGCCTGCAGAAGTGATATAGGTATATCACTGTATATTATTGACGTTAATATAGTCATAAAATGCTGTAGGATACTAAGTACTCTTCAAAAAGTGGATGTTAAGTGTGTCTGCATGTCGTGTGTCCAGGTGCTGGCCGCGGCGCGGTGGGGGCCTCTGAGGGGAGCGCGGGGCTGCCCGGTCGGTGCTGGACAGGGCCGGCTCTGGCCGGTTCCAGCCGGTTCCGCAGCCGCCCCAGCGCAGGGCACGGCCGAGCCCACCAGCGACGCGGCGGCGCCTCTGCAAAAGCGTATTTGAGAAAGGGCAAAAACACTGGAGAGGCAGAGGAGTGAGGGAGAAAGTGAGAGAAACAGCCTCAAGGGCAGAGAAGCAGCACAGAGAATTACAAGGTTTTGTTTTCTTCTGTTTTCTCTTCAGTGTCTTGGCTAGGTAAATGTGGAAAAATGCCAGCCCTCGGTTTCCGTTGGTGTTGCAGGGGCAGGATTAATGCTTGTGAAAGTAGCCCAATACCCTGGAAATGGGAGCCTGAGAAAAGTCTGTGAAGAAGTCAATCCTTCAGTCTTCAGAACAAGGCTACACACTGCATAAAACAAACTGGGGTGAAATAAAAGACGTGGGCACACGTTGGTGCAGAAGGTGCAGGGGTTGTAGCTGTGGGAGAAGAAAGACTGTGTATTTGCAGATGCACGGTGCCTGCACACGGAGGTTGCACGGGCAGTTTGGCCCTTTTTTAGCTGCTTCATAAACTTAATAACGTTTAACATAGTTTTTGATGGGTTTTTATAATAAAAGGTAAAGAGTTGTGGTTAAAACAGAAGGTCTCAGGTGCTGTGGTTTGCCAGAGCAGCAGTGGCCTGGGGCGTCCACCTGGCATCAGAAGCTCGGCCTGCGTCAGGAAAGAAGCAGATGGAGGATGACGCCACAGAGTTATTGCTCCTTTGCAAACAGCAGCCTGCGTGCGTGTTAGGTAGCGACTGGTCAAATCACGCGCACAAATAAAAGAATTCCTCTTGTAATGCTATACTTCGCATCCCAGCCTCTCTCCCCGGTCGGCGCGGGCCAGTTGCCAGATTTTGGCGACAGCTCTCCATCATGGCCGCACGGTACCAGCACCGGTTCCACCGCAGCTGGGAGCGGCGGCTGCCCCTGGCTGTGGGGCCTTGCCGCGCTGGGGCCTTGCAGTGCGGCTGTCAGGTGCAACGCAAGGGCAGCTGGAGACGGAATTAGTCGCTCATTTGCATACGGAATTCCCTGTGAATATTGATAGCGTCAGTTAATGGGTGCCGGATGCCATCGGAGCCTGTACTGTGTTCAGTTTAGGCCTTGCGCCACACTGGAAATGTGGCTTCGTGTAGAGGATTGGAGTCGGCTGCTGTCTGCTGAGGCTGGAGGGAGACTGTGGAAAGCAGGGCAGGTCTGAGGTGCGGGTCTCCAGAAAGGACAGTCCTAATCGAGACGTTGCTGGGCTGGGTTATGCTTATTTTCACTGGCATGGTATTCAGTATTGTACTCTCAGCTGTTTAGTAGTAATTCCTTTTTAATTAACTAGACTTCCTGTGGCACCCACAAATTTTGGTTTCTGGGAGCTTTTGGCAGCTTACGGTTCCTGACCACTCTCAGTATAGAACAGCAATTTAATTAAACTACAGTCTTGGAAATCGTCTTGTGGATAGCAAATGCATGCCATCTTGAAGCTGAAGCCATGTCTGCACCAGAAGATAAAAATACCTTTCTGCAGATCAGGGGTAAGTTCTGTTCAGAAGTACAAGTCTCCTGAGTTTCTGGGAGAAAGCCCTTAGGAAGGGGCTGCTCAGACAGAAAGAAGTTCAAACCTACCTCATACGGTTGGGTGAAGAGTAATGTAGCATTTCTTAGGAGTAACAAATTAATTTTTGTTTCTGGGCAATAAGCACATGATACACATCTCCTTTTCTGGTGGGTGGAGAATTTTACATAGCTGTGTCGCCGCATCCTTCAGTTGCATTAGCTAAGGACTGGCTTGCCAAGGGTAGTGGCTAAGAGAGCACACTGACCCGGGAGATCACAAACTTTTCAATTTTCATGTAGGAAAGAAAATTATGAAATCAAATATTTCAAGGAGAAACAATAGAGATGGACATTTACATATCTGCTTGGGGCGGGGGGAGGATGATTGAGTAATGTTAGTGTTGTCTAACAATTTTGGCCATCTACCTACTAATGATTTTAATAGTGTATGTGCTCTTTAGAGTTTGTGTGGCTGATGTGAGTGGGGTTGGCCAGCACCAGCAAAGGACTTGGCTGCGTGTCATTGCCTAACCTATAGGATGTCAGTGACTGCTACTAGTTGGAAACAATAGAGGCCAGCTGCCTTCTGTGAGGTGTTTGCATAGCTTGCATTTTTCATTCAATTGTTGACAACAGTAATCACTGGGGAATAGAATTCATGAAACCCAACCCTTGTTGCCAAGTTCCCCTGCTGTTGTAGAGGTCAGTCGTTCAAGTCTCTTATGGTAGTGCTTTTGCACAGAACTTGCTGTCTTCTGTACTTGGGATAAATAGCGAGAAACCTTTCCTTCTGCTGCTTTCCTTAAAATCTAAACGTAATAGAAACATCCGTCATTTATTTTGTGAGTTTTTAGTTTATGTCTCCATCTATGTCCTCTATGGTTGTTGGAAGTCAAGATTTAAACGATGATGTTACGTATTGTACAATGTAAATAATTCATCATTCTTTGCTGTATTCTTCCATCATTAGTCCTTGTATTCAGCATGCTGCACTTGATCATCCCTAACGTACTAGTCATTTGTCTCCACTGATTGTCTTGAGTGTTTTATCTTATTTCACATGCTAATGATTCAGCTTACACCCTGCTCCTGTGGAATAATATTGTGTTTTGTTTAATGCCGAGGAATGGTGCGTCCAGTCTGATGAACAGTTTCAGCACTGTTTATCTTTTGACTGAGACTATCCTACACAGAGGACCATGCTGTGGAAGGAAGAGAATTGCTTTTTTTGTTTTCTAACTGAAAATATATTTAGCATATCAGGTGGGAGTGGGTTGAAGGGGAGAGTAACTGATCAGTCTAAGGACAGAGGGTCTGCGAGAGCACTGTTCATTGTTGTCGTGCAAATTCGCTCATGTTAAGGCTGGCTGTTTGGCGCTGGGAGTGTCCCCATTAATGAGACAGCAGGAGGACTCCCCATAGCAATGGCATGATGCAGATGACAAAGAACAGGCGTGAGTAGCTGTTCTGATACACCTGACACAGCCCCAAAGAGCTGTGTACCCCGAAGGTACTGAGGTGAGGGTGGAAGTTGCCGAGTGGTGTTTTACTTCCTTTATTTTGCCTACATTTTGCGCCTGACTCGGTTCTATACAAACTTTCTGTGGCTGGTTATGACAAGATGTCACTCTCGGGTGGTACAGCTAAAATATACATTTCTAGTTAGCAATTTACATTGAATTCTGACACGATCAGTATTGGGTTTTTTTCTGAAATAGCTGAAGATCTAGTCTTTAGTTGTTGGAAATAGGGATAACATCACTGGCTTTACTGATACATTTGCCTTCATCTGATGACACTTTTTCAGTTTATTTCGGTAACACTGAGGATAACACAATGTGAAATACAGATGCTTCTTTGGCAGGGTATTTGCTGTTGCACTTGACATGACGAACGTGGTTTCAGAGAGACACATTTAAAGACTTCCATGTTCTAAGCTGTCCCAGCGGAAGTTAGAGTTATTTGGGATCTGCCGTGTAAATTTCTAATGATGAATTACATTAGGTGAGGAGGTCTTCATTTACTGGTTTCATGTGACTTTATCATCCATCAGAACTACAGGTTTGCAAAGGTAGGTACTTACGTAAGAGAGGCTATCAGACCTCTCTCTTTTTGGAAGTTGGTTTCTGTCGCTTTTAAGCTAGGTGTTCACAGTGATCTCAGCTGTCCTGGAAAGCCCTAGTCGGGACGTGAGCTCAAGCACAGCATGTTGCTTGTCCCTTAGGTCTGTTCTAGCAATGTGGATTATGGCAGCTCAGCTGCCTGTAAATCTCTGGGCCTCGTGAGTACAGATGCTTTTAGGACGGAAGCTGGCAAACGTGTCTGTCCATTAGTAACCATGTGACAACACTTTGCACTTTGAGACATTATAGGATATGGGGCAATCCATATCGCTTTTACTTTTCTGGCCTGGTTGCTGTTTCCCATCCCCACTAACACACAGTGTGCTTTGGGGCGTTTGCAAAATGGCTTTCTTCAGTAGCAAGCTTCGTGTTGTTTCCATCTGCTCAAAGCAAAAGACCTTCTCTCTGAAACACATCAATGAGGCTCGCCACCAGCAGCTGTGTGCTGCGCTGAAATTGGACTGGTAGAAGTAGCATCCCTGGAATAAGTGATTTTCAGGGTTAAGTTTTCTACTTTCTTGTTTCTTAGTGCTCTTTAACCTACAATATTGTTTCCCACACTGGGGCGGGTTTGAGTGGTGCTGAAAATGAGGAGGAATCACCATGAACCTGTTTGCTCTTGGTAAAGACCTCATACAGGAAGAGGATGAAATAGCTAGAAAAATAACCTTCCTCCCTGCCTGCGAGGTATTATTTTCTTTCCTAGTGCAGGCTGCAGAATAAGGATCATTGAATCACTAAAGAGGAAAGATAGCCAGTTCCTTATTTTGTACTGGAAACCTCATATATAGCAGACTGGCCTGAGCTAAATTTCCTGAATTTCTGAATTCAGTCTGAATACAGGATTTTTTTCATCTGAGGCTGTTGGAAGCCTGGCCTTCATAGTAATCTTTACCAGCTAATTCAACCTATATCAGCAAGAAAATAATGCGCTTCTCATAAGTTTCAGTTTTACCTCGGTAACTAAAGATTAACATCAGATTTCAGGTAAGAGGATTCCAAAGTTTTTGATGTAATTAGCTGACTACTCCTATTATGCACGTGACCAACTTGGTCCCTTTTGAACCTGGCTAATTCCCTAACCACAGTGAATTCCGCGTGGGATTAGAAGTTTCCTTTGTTTTCTGCCTTTTACTTTTGTCAAATATCCTGCTCCCATGTCAGGATTCGTGTGTCTGCCTGCAGCAGCTGAGGACACAGGGGCCTCTTGTCACCTATGGCTGGTGGATGGGCTGACAGCCTCGGTGGTGAGCCAAGATTTCTGAGGGTAGGATGACAATTTACACTAGCTAAATCAGTACGGCTGGATTCTTGCTCATATAGTTCTTTCCTTTGCTGAGAAGAAAACCTGGCAAAAATAGCTAACAGTCTTCAGTTTGGTCCTGTGAAATGGCTCACCTTGTCCCATCTGACCCAAAACGGGGTGGTAGCAGTAGGGTGAGACCGAAGCAGTTCTGTCCGAAAGCCTCACCTGCACGTGGCTGCTCACTCCGCCTTCTGCCAACCAGCACAAGCATTTATGATGCTTTGCGGTGAACTGGGTGAAGGACCTAGACTGGGTTTATGACAGCCTGGATGGAAGGAAGGTTTAACCAAAGTTNAAGTTCAACCCAAGTTCATTTCCCCGTCTTTCATCTCTGTTGTGTGAGGTACATGTCTGTTGATGGAAGAGCAGAGAGCACAGGGACAGGAGCAAGTGGTGGGGTGAGCCAGCTTCTAGCAGCAGTGTTCAATTAAGTCCTTTGAAGTGTCTCTGAAATTGTGGCCTCTTGTCTGTTTGTGTCAAGCTGGATAAGCCTGTTCCTGAACGCAACCAGCATGTGTGGTATTCATTGGTAGGGATGCTGCCTGGAATTCTTGTGTTGAACTTTTCTGTTCCAAAAGTAAGGTGTCATTAAATTTTTTTTCTTTTTTTTTTTTTCTTTCTTTCTTGCTGGATTTTAGAACTTGTTAAGATATTTTGGGAGTGTGAAACAGCATAGGAAGAATTCAGATCTAGGGGCTGGTGTATGCAGGCTCTCTGTTAGAGCATCCATTTACCTTTACCTTACAATCACAAAAAATGGCCTCAAGGAAAATGAAAAAAACACATATGTTTACACTTCCATCTGTTTTATAAGATCAAAAGATACTTTTTTTGAGACAAGTTTAGAAAACTGGGCTTTTCTTTATGCTCTGGGAATTTTTCTGTAAAGGAAAAATGCAGAAGGAATCTGGTCTCGTTACTCTTTATTAGAACACAGCATTTTAAAGGAACAACCTAGGAAGGTGGAGGCACTGTAGGTGGAGTTTGATACATAATTTTTAACTCCCCTTTTCACCCACAGGCACTTCTTTGCAGCTGTCTATGATGTGAGTCATTATCTCTAGCAGCTCTTTGAATAAAGCCTTGCTAAATTTCTTGTAGTGCCAGAGGAGGTGCAAGCCTTTCTTTGGAAAATAAACTAGAACAAAAATGTGAGGCCTGTAAAATGGCTCTGGGATCTAGTGTGGAGAGGTGAGATTTTAGGATGCTTAGACACAACGGACTGCAAGTTTGGCTTTTCCGTGAAGGATAAGGTAAGGTTTTCTTTTCTTGAAAGCGGATGTTCCTTTATTCTAGTGCGCTTAGTCACTTTATGCTTTGCTTTAGTCACAGTGCATGAGACTTGTATGAAGCTAAGAGCAAAATCTTATTTCTCTTTTAGAAAAACTCATAATGGATTTTATATGGTACAGGAAGATGAACCCCATGCTAAAATAAAAAAAACAGTGAGCAAATGCAGATGATATGCTCTGAAGCATTCCTTGTAGTTAATTTCTGTGTTTTTTCATTGTCTTTCCTTCTTACAAGGGCAGGAATGGGGAGATTCACCAGGAAAAAGGGTTACTGGCTCTAAGAGATATTCTGCCTTACAACATTGTTTTTACTGCTTGTCATAAAACTTTGTTAGAAGTATCTCATTATTATTCTAACCTTATTTAATGATGTGTATTTTGGGCTTTGCTTCCATCATCTCTTTGAAACTAAAAAAACACCAAGCAAAACTGGGATTTTAAAAAAAATATCGATCACTTGTTAAGCTCTACTAAGTGCATGCACACACAGAGTTGTCTCTGAGTACATTTAAATGATTCTGTAAAACATTTTCAAGCTCAGGGAACCTCCTTTTGCCAAGTATAATCTGTTTCAGCCCTGATGTTACTTGCTGTTCATGGGGCTCCCATAATTTTACGGAGATTTATTGAGATGGATATTTTTGAAGATGGTATATTTTACTGATCTGAATTTGTAAATTATGTTTCTGAAAGCATATTGGCTGTAAAAGTGCATCTACAATCGTACATATAGTACAGTAATACATATAGACCACAGCCTGCAAATTTACCTGAGTGTCCTGTCGGAGTAAATTAGTGCATATGAAGTGCTAAGCTGCCGTGGGTAGAGCTAGTTCAGATACCCGTCTGAATTCAGATATGCCTGCTTCTGTAACTGCAGCATAAATGTATCTCTGGCTGCTGGTACCAAGTGACGTGCATTGCTATTCGCACTGAAGAGTTCTATATGGCAAAGGTTTTGGAATATGGAGCACTTTCTCCAGGGAGCCGTTTCAGATAATACCCCCATACAAGTTTAAAAGAGCAGGTCTGGAGAAACATGTAGTGGCCTTCAGCCACATCGTAGCTCGGCTCTTTGCCTCCCAGGCAGGCATGTCTCACAGTTTGGGAGATGCTGCTTGTAAGGCACAAATCTCAGCATGAAATATGAAGCCTAGAGTTTGCTTTGTCTGGAGTATCTGGGAGGATGTTTTGTGCATCTTAACGAATTGTGCTAGTGCTGGCATTTTCTAACCTTTACAGTACCCTGGTGAGAATACATATTACCCGTGTTAAGACTGGGGTAACATAAATATGTTATTAAAAAAAAAATCTGACAAGTGAGTTCTGGCAGGTTTAATTGCACTGATGCCCCTTTCCCCTATACCTGTACGTTTTCTTTCTCTTGTATTTAATCTGTCGTGCCTGGAAAGTGGCAGGCTGGTGTGCTTCTGTCGCTCCAGTTAAGGAGGGAATAAGCACCGGCAAACTACGTAGAGAGCTTCCTCACATTTCAGTGCAGTAAGACAGTAGCAATTGCAAACACATTCTGCTTATTCTTCTTCCTTCAACTTTCACAGAGGTTAGGTTAAAATTCTGTCTGTCCTGGTGTCTGCCTCAGTTACGGTTAAGTGTGGCTTGTGAAAGCCAGGGGTTGCAGTGGCTGCTCTCTGCAAGTCGAGAGAGGCTGGCTTAGGGCTGCAGGCAGGTAAGATGATGCTTGCTTCCTTCTTTCTGCAAAGTGATGCAAAGAGTGTTTTGGCAAGTTTCAGAGTTCAAAACTAAACAACACAAACAGATCAGTCTTCAGCATGTAGATTGTTAGAACTGGACATGAAGGAGTCACGGCTATGGAATAGAATAGACTATTTCAGCTGGA
>VZTV01003295.1:2962-17951 GCA_013400875.1 Anhinga rufa
AAATTATTTAGTTTACATTATATTGACATAATAATATAAATTAAATAATTGATCAAATAATACTAATAACAAAATGTTATCTGCTAGTATCTAAAAGGATAAACACATCAGGGAAGGAAAAGGACTGTGCAAGATATAAAAACTCAACACTTTATATTATACTCAATTTCTTTTCTAAGGTATGGCTATGTTCTCTTCCTTCTTATTCTTTTCTACCAGAATCCATAACATTTAGTTGTACCTTTATATAAATAAAATCAAAAGATGGGGAATATATACATAAATTATTTAGTAAACTAGTTACATATGCCTCCTTAGAACAGCACTAAGACCTGTCTAGAAGATTTAATTATTGTTTTTTGTTTAATAAACATTGAAATGACAAAACCAGAACTGAAGTTCTTGGACACTCTTCATTTCCCATACAAACTATACCACCCACACAGATTATTTCTGCTACGTAAAGAAAGAAAAAAGAGGAAAAAAGCAAGGGCGCTCACAACCAGAGATATTTTTCTATGACCCACCTACAAGTTACAGCCTGTATTTTGATCTTATTCAACTCTGATTAATTCCAAAGTACCCTCAAGGCTGAAAGCTGATCACGTAATTTAATTTGATTTTTGGTAGCAGAAAACTCAAGGTAGGATTATCAGAGCAAAAACAATTCAGAGGATTCTGTGAAACAAAGCAGTCTGTCTATGTACTGCCTACTCAAAGTTTATCCTAAATACATCTATCTGCATTCTTGCTTTTCGTATATACAGGACACTCTTTTAGCCAAAAACAGATAAAAGTG
Source organism: Anhinga rufa (assembly GCA_013400875.1). Taxonomy (NCBI): domain Eukaryota; kingdom Metazoa; phylum Chordata; class Aves; order Suliformes; family Anhingidae; genus Anhinga; species Anhinga rufa. The sequence continues at coordinate 3,762 of VZTV01003295.1, forward strand.
TTCAGCTTGCTTTTAAGAGGCTTAATAGCACAAAGTGCAAAAAAGAAAAAAACATGAAACCTACTTTTTGTTCTGCTGTCCACTTCTATTTTTGTTGGCTCCTGAGGTGCTGTGGCTGGAGGTAATTTCTTCCCAACACTCTGAAAAAAAATAATTATTCTCCTTTAAAATTTGCAGGTTCAGTTTAAAGTTGGACAACATAAAAAATTGTAATGGAAATAAAAAATATAGGAGTAGAAAAAAGATAGTAAAGAAACAGAGGCAAATTAAACTACACTTAGTTTTGTCTGTGGTGGTTTTGTTAGCTTTTTTTAAAATTATAAAGAATTCATAAAAATGTGATCCTCAAATTTTCCCTTTAAAAAAAAGTCTACCCACATTTTTAAACATTAACCCCTTAACACAGTTTCAGGGAAGACTCAGAGAATTTTCATTGGTGGACTGAATATGTGATGAAATTACTTAAGGAAAGGTGCTATTCAGTACTAAAAGTAAAATCGAAAGAAGAGAGGGGGGAAAAAAACCCTTGACTTATGCCCATACAAGGAGTATTCATTTCAGTCATTCTAGACTGAGTGTGATTTTTAAGTTCACAACATCTCTTTAACTGGTTCTGATTTTTGTTTATTTTGAGCAAAAATAACTAATTTACAGAGGAGTACTACAATAAGCAAAGATCAGCCTCAGACAGGTAAGCCAAAAGGACAGTAAACAAACATTATCTGCTGCCAACAAAATAAAATAAAATTTTTGATTTTCATCTTTATATGTCTTCACCAATTACTATATGCTTGCTATCCCCTCTCTCACTCAGCTTTTCTCTGTATCAAGAAAGCTGTCTAGTTTTAAAATCCCAGCCATGTGTAGTTGAGGACATAAGTATAATCATTACTTGTTTACATAGACATGAGTACTTAAAAGCCCTCGCTGTAGTTCAACTTCCTTTTCTGGTAAGATACGCATAAACACCACAAAATCTCCTCCATAATACAGTGACCTTCTGAGTAGAAGCTAAGAGACAAGAGAGATTTAGTCTTGAAGGCCCTGAGGACCTCTTGGGGACCATGAGGAAAACACTGGTCAACATGAGAAGCAATAGGAGTACAGCACTTTAAGTAGCTGAAAAATTTCAAGGTCTACAAAGAGTATGAAGAGCTCCATACTAGGAATTTTGTGCACTAACTCTGTCAAAATTTATCTCTGAAAAGGAGTAAAATACAAATACTGGGATTCTAGGCTGGCAAAAACAGCACCACTGGAAGAGAGGTAGTTTTGAGAGTTGTGCACACAACAATCATCAAATTTGTGTTAACAATAAGACAAACTATGAATTCAATACCCAAAAGTGTCCTGTTGCAGCTTAACTTGCAAGTGGCAGCAGAAACAACTGACCTTCTGATGAGCTTGCAACCCTACTTACAATCCAGAGTTTATGAACTGCTGGGGAAGAGAGATCAACAACAAAACTCTAGAGAACCTCCCAACCTCTTTGCTGAGGTGGGAACGAGAGATGAGAAGCATTATCTGAAGCAGTGACTAGGGAGGTAACAGAAAAATGTGATATAACAGACTGCTGCAAATCAGGAGAGGGCAAAACTAAGAAAAGAGCATGACTTGGCTGCACCAAAGAAGCTTGAAGTCAAGAAGGATGAGGATGAAGAGCTGACTCTGAGATCTGGCTAAGAAGGCCAATGGTATCCTGGGGTGCATTAAAAGGCCAGCAGGTCGAGGGAGGTCATCCTGCCCCTCTATTCCACCCTAGTGAGACCATCCAGGTCTGGGCCCCCCAGTTTAAGGACAGGGAACTACTGGAGAGAGTCCAGCTGAGAGCTATGAAGATGATCAGGGGACTGGAGCATCTCCCTTGTGAGGAAAGGCTGAGAGACCTGGGTTTGTTCAGCCTGGACAAGAGAAGACTGAGGGGGGGAATCTTATCAATACTTATAAATAACTAAAGGGTGGGTGTCAACAGGATGGGACTGGACCCTTCCCAGTGGTGCCCGATGACAGGACAAGGGCCAATGGGCACAAGTTGGAACACAGGAAGTTCCACCTGAATATGAGGAAAAGCTTCTTTCCTGTGAGGGTGCCAGAGCAGTGGCACAGGCTGCCCAGAGAGGCTGTGGAGTCTCCTTCCCTGGAGACATTCAAACACCGCCTGGACGCGGTCCTGTGCCCCCTGCTCTAGGTGTGCCTGCTCACGCAGGGGGGTTGGACAAGATGATCTCTCGAGGTCCCCTCTAACCCCTACTGTTCTGTGATTCTGTGATCTTATGCCATGAAACCAAAACCCAGATAAACCCACAACAAGCTTAAATTTAACTAGCTAAAAATCACAGTGAAAGAATCATGAGCAAATAGGAAGAAACTAATGTATACCAGTGAGAAGGGCATGCTGTAATGTGATTTTTTTATAGAAGCAGATGCAAGTGCAGTACTTGAAAACATTCATTCATCTGCTCGTTCAGAAAGAATGCCTGTGAAGGTGATAAATCAGTGTGGGGAGCCAACAGACTCCTTGGGAACAGAAAAGAGAATACCACCCAGACAAGGGTGTTCTTTTGTTGAGAGCTAGGAGACAGGTCGGAAAGCAGTCTTTGCGTGAGTTGCAATTTGTTCAGGAGAGAAGCCCAGGAAGCAAGGTGGCTGAGAATAGGACTCTTTTTGCACATATAGAAATAGCCTGAGGAGAAAAAAAAAGAGAAACTGGACTCCTGACATGTCTACTGATAGATGAAGAGCAGCGCAAAACTGGGTGCAGCACGTGGAATGTGCTTAAAGATCACAGTGACCTACAAGATCCAAAGATCATTTATTGCAGAACAAGCAAAGTTGTCCCAGAATTCTGTGATGAGGAGAGGAAAGAACGTTTCTACCTACTAGGAGGATACAGAAAGTCGTAATTCAAATAATTTAAACAAGGTTTGTGCAGAACCCACTCTAGTGAGGAGGGACACCTGAATTTGTTGTGAGACAGGGAGAGGAGAAGGCAAATGGAACTGGTATTCTTTAACTGTAAGCGGACTGCACCCAAGGATTTGTAGGGGTGGCAAAAGCACCACTGATAGGAGAAAAGAGAAAAAAAAGGATAAGCCATGCAAATCTGGTTTCAGGTGGATCTGTGCTGCCAAGATGTTTCACTCTTCCTGTAAAATGGTACTAAAGGAGATTTTTTTTAATTATGAGTTATTTACGTTTACAATTGATCTATTCTGATCCATACATTTGCATGGAAAACATTTGTTACCGCTTTCTGAAAACATCTCCATGAAAATTAATATAGTACTCATTTGTTCATTAGGAAACATGCAAGATAAACCATCCTCACTCTAAGAGACACTGAGTCCTCTATGATCTGCTAAGTCTGATGGCTCTGCTGTAACAGGATAAAACCTCAAGTATAGTTAAGATCTGTGTGCTGGGAGTCCCAGATCAAGTAATATTATCAGTTACCAATTTTTCTGACAAGAAAAGAGAAATGAGAGGCAGACACATCTTCTTCCATATAAGCCAGAAGCTTCCCTTCTGACTCTCTAATTGTTCTATATCACTCATACACTCATAGAGGTCAAATATCTACCAAATTTACTAGTGGCTAGAAGAACCGAGCAAGCCCAGCTTGAATTCCTGCTGATCCTACACACATCTCCATGACACAGACTTTTCTTCTTAGGGACTAGTTACTATAGGGCATTTTGGTCTCTTGTCCAGTTCAAGGCCCAGCATAATTTATCAAAATGTCTTTCACTTCTAAAAGAGGAAACATGGGAGCAAAGTTGGGTTGAACTGAAGATTTCAGTAGAATTCTTTCTTCTCCTCTGTTCTTCCTTTACATAAGAAGGTCAATTCAGAAAAAAATGTCCTCAAAGCCCTTCTAGACACATTGGTCTATGCTGCAAAATACAACTCCAGCTTTCACATTACTTAGTCTTTTACCTGATTAATTCCTACCTATCAGGCTCAACATTCCCAAGAAGCAAGCAAATCTTACCCCTTTGGGACACAGGCACAAAACAAGATTTAGAACTTGAAGGACTTTTTGAGAATTTGGACACTCCAAATCCAAAAGCAGGATCCTCAACCCTGTCAGCATCCCCTGACATCTCCCAGCATGCACTCTCTCCATTTACCTAACTCGATATCATTTTTCAATAATGTTTGCAATAAAAAGTCACATGCAGCATGAACCAGAACGCCCATAATGATGCCCTCCCAGCAGTGTCCTAATCGCCAGGCTGCAAAGACAAGTGAAGTTCTACATTTTCTCTCTGGCCCTGTATATCTTGAATTCTTGGCTGCAGAATGGTTTCAGCACTAGCAAAAAGAGTAGCATATTCTCCTCTGCCTTTGTATGTCTAGCCTGGTGGTTCAGAAACACTCCTGAAAGAGTACTGTTTCAGTTTCCCCCTATCCTCCTCCAGTATGCTGATTACCATAAATCTCGTTTCTAGATGGTGGCAGTCAGCCTTGTTCCACTTATGTTACCCTGCAGGTATCACTCTGACCTGCTTAGTCCTGTCACACAGGAAACACGTGGTGGAAACAGAGTTCATATTTCCTAACTCCAAGCCTAGACTGGCTCCCAACACACAACTGAACATATCAATAAAACAGGCAGAATCTTGATCCCACTATTTCTGCAACGAGAGTATAATTAGATTATTTAGCTGTCAGACACAAATCCCCCTAATCTCCTGACAAGTGAATCCTAAAGATGAAAGGGGATGAAGTGCCCTCTTGCTGCAGAAACAGCTGATAAAAGCATGAATAATGACCATGATCTGGTATACAGATATTCAGAGGGATGAGACAGATTTAGCAGCAACCTGCCAGTCTTAATGCTTGGTTTTATGAAGCCAACAGAAGGACAGTCTAGCATTAAATAACAGGTTCTGTTAGCAGAAGAGGCCTTGATGGCAGTTCAGTACACTGCAAAGCCCTATCACTGCAGGCCAGGTTCCTCTCATACTGAATTAATAGTGATTACAAAAGTGGTTGAGGTGGCACACAGAGTCATGTGAATGAGGTCACAGTACAATCTAAACAGTCTCATTTCCTTTCATTTATGTATTTTGGCTGAGCTGCAATCCGTGTAACAGCAGAGAACAACACAACAGAAGCAGAGCACATAATGAGCAGTATACTAGTGAGTTTTTCTCACTTGAGGGCACTACGGCCCTTCCCTACAACTATTCAACCCTGATGAGAGGAAGAAAAGTAGACCTGTGATCAAGCTCCCTGTTCAAGATATTTTAAAATTGTATTTCAGGGTTTTCTGTTATTGTTAAAAACTGTCTTGTCTATTTACTTTTGTTATTCAGGTCTTATGTGTCTAGAACATTTAATCTGAAAACTCAAATTGAACTGTCACTTGTGCACCAGCTAGGTCCATACAGAAGATGTTTTTATACTACTTTGCGCTAGAAGAACATACTTATCCTTTGACTCTCCTTTAACAAATACAGGCTTCTCCAAGCTTATTAACTCATGAATAAGGAAAAAAAGATTTGCTCAGCATCAGTATTTATTCTGGAAAGTGTATTGAGGCCTTTACCCTAGATAAAATATTTTGGAACTGCTACTTGAAATGTAACTGCATGGAGATATTCTTAAGGAATACATCAGACATTGAAAAATTCATGAAAATGGGCTGTATGTCCCGGAAACACTAACGTTTTTAAGGTTAACCTTGTTTGGCAGTTTGAATAGTGAAAATATAAAAATTTGCACTGATGTTTTATACAGGAAGAGGCAGTTACGTATCTTGAGAACTTTTAGAATTTCAGAAAACCTCAGTGATTAGGTTGGGGAAAAAATATGCCGTGTTTCTTTGACCACAATACTTCCTTTTAACATTCAACTACTATTTTTGAATGTTGTTTAAATGAATGAGAACTTTTTTATCTTTAGGTTTATGTGCAAATCCAAGGCCCTATTAGTGACAGTATAAAAGCTGTATTCTTTAATGTATTTTTGACAGTCCATTTTGTAACCGAGAACATTTTTTCACAAAGAAGCAGAAATGGTCACTAGATTCTTCCAGCTCTGGATGAACAGAAGCATAAAGAAACTTCTCACTGACTATGTATATCGCTGGTGTTGTGAGGGGAGAGCCAAATTAATTTCTTTTTTCTAATACGCTTCAAGGGCTTAAGGAACATCATCAAGTCCTCTATCCATCCTACCTGGACTACCTTAAATTAAAAAGAAAAAAATTGAAAGAACCGAAATATAAAAACCCCAAAGGCTCTCAGATGTCAAAATGCCCTTACTCTATCAGAAACAAAATAAGAGAAATGTCCAGGATTTCAGTTTTTCCCATGATACCAACATTCAACTCCACATAAAGTACTTTCTGTGACAGCATGATCAAGTAATTGCTGTCCTGGGGTTTCCCAGAAGGACAGAGTTAACAGTTTTCCTAAAGGGTCACCACATGACGCTTCAAAGAGGGTAATGGGAATTTTAAGAAACCTTTACAGAGAAAACAAAAATTCTTTAGGGAAAGTGTGATTAAGCACCTACCTGCACAATTCAGTCATCTATAATCGCTTCTTCCTCTGTACCTACTTTCTACCCAGCTGTGCTTTGGTAGAAATACCATCCATATGCTTCTGAACTATAATTATTAACATTTTTTAATACCAACTACATAGGTACATCTGCCCAGTGCACACCCAGCTAATACAGAGAGCCCCAGTTGCCCAAGCTGCACACACTTCTACTGACATCACCTATGAGGACATTCCAGCCACAGCACAGGATAATTTCCTTAAAACTAGGTTAGGTGAATGAATGGGACAGGAAACAAGTGTTCATCAAGTTCTCAGTTACAACCAGACTGTTGCAAGCACTAGCAAGCAAAATCCTTTTTATTTTCCTGTTCCTAGTTTACTCTGAGTATAAGCAGAGAGAGAGGGTGACCCACAATTGGTGTCTCACAGGTGTCTTACAATTCACTTGCTGTGAGCAAGAGAGAGGAAACAGCCCGGCCACTGCCCAAGCCCACCCACCAAAGGTGGCCACGTCCCTGAGGAGCCACCCTTGGCCGCAGATTCCTGCCACCACTACTCCCCTCTGCCGTGACATTAGCATGTCCGCAAGGGGAAAGGAGGGAATTGATCCATGTTAAAATTATAGCAGAGGGGAAGGAAGAACAAAAGAGAGTTTTAATGTTATCTGTTTCACTAAACAGCTGCACAAACATTTGGGTAGAACTGTGGCAGGAAAATTTATGGTCATAGGGATACGGTGCAACTCTCAGTTGCAGTGCTCATTTATACCAGCTTAAGCTCACCAGAAAAACATGACGAGCATCTCACAGTGTGCTTGAATAATTCCTGGGGCCAGCATATCACATTTTGACCATGGTCAGGGCAACCCAGGGAAAGGTTGCAGTAGTACTGGCCTTTACATCATTCAAAAGACTAAATATGAACGACACTCAAGTACTCAGCTCTACATACCAAATGATACTCCCATAAAGAATGGGTGCCCTGATCACAGGATCAGATGTGGTACACACCCACAGAACTTCTTTAGTGTGTATTTGGCAAATATTTCACAGAATGCAGGCAACAAAGCAATTAAAGGATTTTTAAATTTCCTATTATAGTTTCTTTGCACACAGTAAAGCTATATTACCTTCTACTGACCAATCTGAAAATAACATATTTTCACATTTAGTCCATATTCCAGCAGACTTAAGTGAAGTTTTTCCAACTGATGTCTATACTAAATGACTTTTGGACTTGGATAAACACACGCCTTCTGAATTACAGCATATCTTTGTAAAGAAATAAAACCTTTTTTCTTTCAAAAAAACATTTTACCTGTGAAAGGTTTTACCCTTCTATAGCAAAGTTGGAAACCCCTGTATTTAGGTGATGCAAAAGGCATATAAACCACTGACACCTTAATTCTGTATAGACAATATCAACAAATCTCTAAATAAAAGATGTTCCTCCAAGTAAAATCCTGGTCTACAAAGCAGAAGAGTAACACCTTCACCTTATTGGATCTCCTAGAAAATTAGCATCATTTTAGCCATCAGCATGACTCTTGCCACTATTAACAAGTTTGTACAAAGCAGGCAAGTTGTCTGAAGTCAACAGCGAAGAGATGGAGGCCCTGTAACTGCTCATGAACATCAGTCCTCTGGGAACTGGCTGTTATGAGAGCACTGCTTTAGAGGAAAGCAACGTTCAAATAGTCAACAAGTATAACCTGCTTGAATGTTAAAGGCTTTTGGAATTAGGATGCATATGCAGAAAAACTAAAGGTATCTGCGGGAAAAATGTTCTCTAGTGTTCACACAGAAACAGATACAAAAGTTACTTCCTGAATGCAAAAGAAAATAAATGGGGACAAAACCAGCACGTCAGTCTAAGCCTACTACATTCTCATTCCAGAGAGCGGTAAACAGGTTGTGATTACATTACAACACACTCAGTTCACTTGGTGCCCTAGAAATAGAGTACTGATTGTCAGAGCATCTTAGAAGTGCTGTGTCTGTCATACACTGTCATGGCACTGGAATCCAAGCAGACAAGCAAGTAGGAAAGTAAACAAAGCAAAGGAAACAGCATAGAGGTCCCCAAACAAGGGAGATTTTAGAACAAAACATGATTTTGCTGGGACTTTGTTTTCTCATTCATCACAGATGCTTATTCTTTGGATGTGCTTCTTTTTTACAGTTGAAAAAAGAATCAAAATTACCTCTTCTCATCAGTTAAACTGCTTAAACTACATCAAGCCTAAGAACAGATGCTCTGAATGCTTATGGAATAGCCACAGTTGCTTTGATTAAAAACTTTTGTTTTTCAGAATAACTGTAACTTCTGAAATATTTAATGAAAGAAGTTACTGGTGCTTTACTTAATTAGGTCAAAAAGTATTTGGAAATCACCTATGGAGAAGACCTATAAAATCACTTACCGGGACTGAAAAGGAGTGATTTATGTGGTTCTGAATGTTCAAGGCAAAAAAAAAGACAAAACGGCAGGCCTGTACTACCTTTGGCATACCACTGTGAAGGATTACATACAGCAGAAAAGGCAGGGAGAAAGGAAGACCAGGATGATTTAATCAATGTATGTCCACATTCCTTGGTGGCTCCAAGTTTGTTACTCCTTCACATTTTATTTTATAACAATTAAATGTCTATTTTTTTCTGAGAAAAGTTCTTTAAAAGAAAAAGGAAGAATGAGTAAGAAACAAAGATCAGAGTAGTAAGCTTTTCGGTAGATTTTTCAGTGTGTATACTTTGAGCAGAAAGCACTGGGTGCTGCAATTAAACTTATCTCATATTAATCAAATTTAATCTAGTTAATATGCTATTCACAATTTCTTATTATTTTAATAATCATTAAGCATGATTTCTTACTTAGCTATTCAAAAGCTAGAAAATCTTAAAATTTAGGGTTTCATACAGACCCTCGCTTCTGCTGTGTTATAACTACATGTGAGTCTATCACATTTTACATGTGATCTGGTTATACTTCTCAGTACAATGGCATTCAGCTGGTTTTGTCACGGAGATGTAAAACAGCAATATGTTGTCATTCTGAAGCAGTTATTCAAGATGGAGTTCATTTCACTTAAAAATCATCTATGAGCCAGATGTGTACATATGGGCCAGTCACTGCAGGCTTCCCTTCTGTCACTGGAGGTAAATGGCCCTTTTAGCATGTAATTCATCGGGATGCCTCTTCTGGGATAAGAAAGGTCATGTCTTAATAATGCCTTTTAGTCTACAGACTGTGAAGAAACCTTGAGTACTAGCAACATCACAGACATTTAAATTCTGTCAACAGAATCCCATAGTAGTTACTGGTTTTAAATGTTAGTTGTGTAGTCCATGCATGTTACCTGCCAGGACAGAAACCAGCTAATCTATCTATAGAACTATCTTTATCTATCTATATGTATCTACCTATATATGTCTATTGACATCCATCTATCTATCTACAGATCTATCAATAAATCTATAAACCCATCTATCTAATCAATAAATACTGGTGTTACAGCAATACAATGCTGACTTTATGCAAGTCCAGTATGATCTTTTCTACTTTGCATGGCCAAATCACAGCAATTTTCCTTAAAACATACCAATAAAAAAGTTGCTAGTCCTGACTCCTGAAGAAGATTGAAACTGCGACCTAAGTGCACAATAAAAACTAAAACTGAGATGCAGCTTAAAAAGAGTTTACTGTTCATCCTTTTTTAAAAAAAATTAACTTGGACAAGTAACTGATTAAAAGGTAGGAAACAAAAGGTAGGATTTCACCATGGTGACCAGTGGAGTCCCTCAGAGATCTAGATCAAGGCTCTTGTTTTCCACATGTTCACAGATGATCCAGAAAAGAGGAAAGAGAAATTCAGTTCAGAGAGAAGTAAAATTGTACATTTGGAGGAAAATTTCTATCTTTAGACAGAAATTATGGGCTTTGAAACACATAGTTTTTAATACTTTGGAAAGGAAAAAAGAGCAATGGAAAATGCTATCAAAATCCTGTATAAATCCATCCAACACCTAGATCATTGTGTGCTGTTCTCACCTCCTTTCCCCCTCACACATAACCCACCTCAGTCCCTAAGGAACTGGAAAAGACAGAAAGTCACCAAGAATGATCAAACCTATGGAACAGCTTCCTCATCCTAGAAAAAAAGATGTACACAGGTGATTTAACACATCTATAAAAATCAGGAGGGGCATTGAGTAAGTAGTAAGGAAGGACTTGCTCATTATCTCTTCTAGTAATAAAAATTAAGGATTATCAGACTAAATTAGCAGGTATCACATTCAAAACAAACAAAGGGAGGTAACTTCTTCCCACAGCATGTGATCCAGCTGAGTGGAACTCTCACAGAAGATATATTACATGCTAATATATTACATCAATGAAGACATGACCACCCGATTTGACAAGGAAAAAAAAATCCATTAGGGTTATTAAACACAAAGCTCAAAATTACTAGAAGCTGTGAAGACCCACTTCAGGAATTTCTCTGTATGTTTACCCTGCTCTCACACTCTTTCCTATGCTTCCAGTATTGACCTCTGTTTGGAGGCACAATACCAGGCCAGGCACAATTCTGATCTGAACTACAGATGTCTCATGATCTTCCAATTCCCTGGAAATCTCATTCTTTAACATGTAGAAATTAAATATTCAATATGGTACACTTTGGAAAGTAAACCTAAATAAAGCAAGGTGACATAAAACCAAAGTGATAATAGAAGGGAAATTTCAAAGGATTACTCCAACTCCTCTCTCCGCCCAAACATCAAACAAAATTTTTCAGTTAAAAAGAAAACAAAACCATAGGGAGAACAAAGATATATGGAGAAAATAATTAGAAAAGTCTTCAAAATAGTAAACCAGTAACTCTTACAGGTTAATCTAAATCCTCTGGTTTGTAAGCCACTACAGAAATTGTCAATAGAAAAAATGCTTTATGGCATATACGTCTGCTTTCCTGGGCCTTCTTTTGTAGTTGCCACAAAAGCAGAGGAACCCACTATGAGTCTAAAAGATTATGAAAAGCAAACACTCAATCGATAGTCAGCTACTGTAATGAAAAAGACAAATCCACAGGACAGAAATAGCCATTTGCATTTCCTGTTTAGCCATCTCGAACTTTTTCTGACCTGTAAGATGGACTACATCTACCACAACACTATCAGTGAAGCGCTCCTAACAGCTTACCAACCTCCTGAATAAATCCGGCTCTGTCAAGCAGTCTGAAAAGGCTTTAACTGTCTTTGACTTTCTCTGAGAAAGTGCTAGAGATTTAAGACATCTTCAGACGCACAATATTTCAGTGTGTGAATACACACTGCTCCCTCAGCAATGAAACGGATGTTTATGCTGAGCTGTAACTGGTTTTATCCTCCACATTCATGTAATTTGTATTTTTGCCTTAAAAGGACAGTCTCAAACCTTCATAGTGGGGAAGACATATAATTAGAGAGACTGTTTCACAGATTCTTAACTTCCCATTTACAACTACAAAACATCTCTTCAGCCATTTCAGAACTGCTTAAATGGAAAATTACTTTTGTTCTTGCTTCCAGCTGTTGAGCTCCATTAAGAAACGACCTGAGCCAGCACCAAATGTCCCATCCAGCTATCCATGCACTAAAACTACCAGGTGTTTAGCAGACCACCAGCAGTCTACAAACCACAGATGAAGAATATCTTTATTAGTGTTATGCAAGTCACCAGAGAAATATGTGCTATCTCAAATAACGGTCAAATAAATAAGTAGGTAAAATATGCAATGCAAAATTTTTGGTTTAACTTCTCAGATGCAAAAGGGGGTAGGAACAAAAACATGAACATGAACAGTGAAAAGTCATTTTCGTTACAACTCCTGGTAGCTCAGAGAGCAGAAGAGTGCACATTTTGCTTTTACATCACTATTCTCCACAGCTAAACCTGTTCTACCCACAGGTGAGTTCAGACTCTAAAGCTCTGTCATTTGCTATTTTGACAAGGTCTTAAAATTTCAAATTATGGGCAGGGAGGGGAGTGGAGAGGCTTTTTTTCTACCTATACGGTTGATGTGCTGGGCAGGAGAGAAACCTATGTGCCTTAACTTGCATGTTTTATAACATTTATATTTCTGTAAATTTTGGAATCCTGACATTTGATGCTGTCAGGTGTCAGTTTCAAACCATTGATGAACGAAAAATCCACCCTTCTAAAAGGTTAATGGTAAGAAAATGAATGTAAGGGTTCAGATTAGGTAGATGCTGCTGAAACAAATGGAGCAAGACATATTAGAATCACTGATGATAGAAACACTTTAGCAACTGAAATTTATCATGAAAAAAGAAAAGCAAATACAAAATGAAACCCACATAGCACGCTCCCAACTGCCTCAGCTCAAAGTACTGAAAACGTCCACATCAAAATGAGCTGTATGAACAAGCTAATTTTCTTTCTTCCTCAAGCTGCAGATTTGCAATGCTGGAAGGTGTCTTTGTAAAGAAAGCAAGTATTTTTTTGAGCAGATAAGTCTTCCTTCTTCCCTGCTTAATTTATTTTTCATTTTCCCCTTTTACTGACTGTGGCTCACACAAATGTAAAAGATGGCCTCCCCTTGCACCCCTCAACAAGGATTTTTACCATTTCCAGGTTGCAGTTCACAATTCATTTCTATCTCATCTAGGAAGAATCCTTTAGGCAGTCTGCAGTGAGTGAATGAAATTCCTTCCTACTCTCCCAGGAGAAACATACCTGTCTAGATTGCAGTTGGTAACTAGCATGATCCAGATTGTACCATCCATCTTAGGAACTGCTGTTATGAAACCTCCCTCTTTTACAAAAGTTAATGAACCTTACAACCACTACATGGATCTACACTTCCTTTTGCAGCAGTAAGGAAAGCAGTGCAGCTGCTTTTATCTCTCTCTCAGAAAAACCCCAAGGAAAACAATAAGCAGGGAATGGCTCTTCTTTAGTATCTTAGTATCTTAGCTCTTCTTAGTATCTTAGTATCTTAGCTCTTCTTTAGTATCTTTTAGAAGTGGCAACAATAATTCTTTGCTCTTTTGTGAAATTTATGATGCTGACAACAAACTGCCAAGCAGCTGTTCAATTATATTTTTCAAATTCAATGATTAAAAAGAAGACTAAACCCATACTGTTATGCAGATAGTCCTAGACTTAGTGCTGATGGCAAATATATCTTCCATTTTTGGCATTATATTTCTTCTTTTCTCCTCAGATTATCTTTAATTTTCATTTTTAGTGGTTTTTTTTTCCCTTGCATCCCTGAAATCAGGACAGAAGTTACTGAGGCAAATCAGAGAGATATTTTTATTTTAAACTCTTAAAGGGAAAACTTCAGAGCAACAAGTGACAAAGCAAAATGCATTAGCATCTCCATCCAGTTCTCTTTCAACTGACTGGAATTTCATCTCTTTTCCTTTGAATGAAGCTCTGAAACTCGAAACACAAATGGAAAATGACTAATATAATGTGTTTCAGCTTTTCTTTTCAGCAAGCGCTTTAGGTACAGAGACTGCTGCAGAAGTAACTGTCAGCTGTACAAATGGAGGTCTATTGCTCTTTGGGTGGCCAGTGTGTGGCAAATAGCCCAGCGCCCAGCAGAAAGCAGGCACCAGCAGCCCGTACTTGGCTACTAGGCACTGTTGCATCAGGACTTCCTCCCCAG
>VZTV01003295.1:18050-30180 GCA_013400875.1 Anhinga rufa
AGAAACACATGCAACAATGAGTTAAAAAGGTACTTCATAAATTGGCCTACAGACTTTTTATCCCACCAAGTGCCTGGCTGGTCTATGATCTTTTCGCACCACTCCTTTCCTCCTTCCTCTTCTTTTTTTAAGGCAGAAAAAAGAAAGACACATGGCACATTTTAAGAGAAAAAGCAACTCACAGAACTCATAGCTTCTGCACACAGCTTACTGGCTTTAGCTGTGAAAAGCCAAAGTTGAGAGAAATTTACATTTTTCTACTAAAAGTCCCCAAAGTATCTGCAAATCATTAAACAGTTTACTTGGTTTCTCTCCATTCGGCTTTCTATAAAATTTTACAAGCATCAGTTGACTCCAGTTTTCCTTGCTGTTTCTTAAAGGAAAGGGTAATTTTCATTTCGATTTTATTATCCCAATATAGTTTTCTCAAAAAAATCATTCGTATCAGTTTTCCTCATTTGTACAAGACTCCAAATATCACCTCGCTCAGAAGTATTAGTAAAGCTCCTCCTCTTTTTTTCTGCCAAAAAGAAGTGCAGTTTTATTAATGCATTTGAGAAGGAAAAAAAGGGGGGGTGAATTTTTGTTTACTAAGCAAACATTTGAAAGAGCAACACATCCTAAAGACTGTGCAACTAGTCTTGCCTAACTGTAAAGTTACATTATTCTTTAGAGTAAGAAAATTGAAACCAAATCATATAGAAATAAAAAACATCTGTGCAAGTTTAATGGCCAAACAGTCTGCAAGGCAAAAAACTTAAGCTAAACAGAGCCAGGACAGAATATGTTTTTCACACAAAAGTAACCCCCTATTCTAATATGGTCCTCTAGAGCAGAAATGGACTTCAGGATCCCCAGCATTCTTTTTCCTTCTTTTCTTTTCACCTACCTAGAATCTACAAAGTGTGCAGAAGAACCAAAGAACCCTGTGCTCTGCAGAATATATATAGTATGATACAGTTTTAAACAGCTACAGAAAAAAACCCCGACTAATTGTAAAAGAAATACCTCCTCTCCCATTGTGAAGCCAAGCTGCCTTTCAGCAGCTCGAAGTGTCCAAGAAGAGCCCTGGAGTCCTGCCCCTTCCTTGCATGAGCTCAACTCAGCAAGAGCGGGAGCCCAGCCCTGACACTGACTCACGCTCCTGGCCATCCCAGGGAAACAAAGGTTCCACTTGTTTATTTCACAGGAAATCTGGAGCTTTTCCTACCTCTGCTCACTCACAGTGAGAAGTTTCCTCTCCTTTCTCAAGCCAGCCTAGTCTCTCCTGGCTTCTTGAGACTGACAGCTAGGAAAGGCAACGTGAGCAAGGACATACAGACTTTTTGTGGACAGCCCAGGCAGAAAGTTTTTCAAATAACTCTACAGGAAAATGAGTTTATGACAAATTCTGAATGTATTGATCTCTCTGTTAAAAAAAAAAAAAGCTGAAATTTCATGTCATTTATGCCTTTGTTTCAACTTTCATTTTTTAAAGTAATATTACCAAGAAACTGAAGCATCACTAAGATGATGCTCTGTTGCATGAAAATATTATAAATTCTTAATACTGCCTCCTCGCAAACATTCATCTTTAAAATGATAGAAAAAGGGCAGGGGAGGGAACACACGATGTGCTTCTCAGATAACTTGGGAGATATTAAAGATTTATATTTAAGCAAGCCACAAGATACTATACACTCTCATTCCCATTTGACCTTATATACTATTCAGTAAGCATTTACACACAAACATGTCTACTACGGACATACTTAGGCACACTCAACATATTTCCTATACACACAGCCTGTTCTCTGCAGAGGCATTCTCATGGGAGTGCCAACACAATTATGAGACATGGAAAAAGCCTCTGAACTCATATATTAGAAAGATAAAAGCAAAAAAATAGAAAAAATTCTCTCTAGTTTTGAGAACCAGTGTAAGGAAGGACATGATAAACTTCGACAGCATGTAGATTTTAAAGGGGAGGACAATAAATTGTTCAACATGGTTCCTACAAAAAAGAACAAGAAAAAGCTTGATTTGCAGAGCCAGGATATTGCACTGTATTTTCTGCTACAACAGTGAAATATGAGAACATAGGGAGGATACACGAATTTATTTACTGAATGCTTTTTTAAAAACCAGCCACCCTCTGGGGATTATTTATATATATTTGGTCCTAATCCAGCTGAGAGGCTTGGATCAGATGATCTCTGAGATTCCCTTTGGCCTTATACTGAACGCAAGTCACAACTGATCTGAGTAGAACTATCACTGCAAGTGACAGAAAATATACCAGGCTATTTTAAAGAATGGAAACAAGCAAGAGATGGTGGCTCACTGAAAAGGCAACATCTCTTGCCGCAACACTCCCTGTGCCTGCACCGTGCTGCAGAACAGGTTCGGGAGTGATTCAGAGCAAAGCCTGAAGGCCTACTGAGCCTGCAACCCCCTTCCTGAAGATTTCTACTTTCCAATCACAAATTATTTTAGTTATACTATAGTACATCACTATCAGTTCCAGAAAACACACAATTATTGGTATTTATTTTAAGAGAGAAGAATAATCTGTAACACATTTATAATTTATACAATTTATGACTATATAAAAGTATAAGTACTACAATCAGGCGTGACTTTTAAAAAAATAATTCTCAATCATGGAAAATTTAAAAAAGGAAACTTATTCAGAAAAATTCCACAAACTAATGAAGCTGAATAGACAGCAAAAGATGAGTGTATAAATTTTAATTTACCGGTTATATCCAGTTTGATTTACATTCATCAGTCTTTTTAATACCTCATCAGGCATGAAAGTTATTTATGTAATCTCCAAAGTCAGGGGGGTTATTTTATTTTTTTGCGTAACTGTATTTGTTCTTTTAATTTTCAAAGTTCATGTGTGCTAAGAATATCAAATGTCATTTCACTAGAATTCTATAATCTTTTCAAAGTTTAAAAAACTTAACAACTTGGACGTAGCAATTAAAAATCAGTTCTATTATCTGACAAAATCCAAATGGGGCAAGGAAAAAAATCATTTTACTTAGAAACACTAAGACACAGTTTATAAAATGGTTTATTCCTAAAGCTTTGATTATACTAATATAAATATTTTATATTAATTTATATCAATTAGATTTTACTTAGGTAGATTTTGCTGCTATTATTAGACATACTATACTGTATTAATTTGTGAACCAGTTTTCTTGAAGCTCATCAGACAGCAAAAAAGCCAGCTTCCATGTCAGTACTATTACTTTCTGAAGCATTTTCTCCATACTGAAGTTGGAACATGAGACAAATCTTTCTTAGAAATTCAGAGGTTTTTAAAAATTTTTCTTTTAAAATGCTTGTCAGGGTATAAGGCTTGGTAATGGTACAGATTCAACTGAAATTCAGAGGTTTACTGTGATTAGCAAGCTACTGCTCATCAGCTGATCCAGAGCAACTTACAACATACATACTTTTATCATCTCCCTATTATGAAATGTAATTGCATTAGCTTAAACATACACATCCTGTTTTTCAGACTGAAGCATTCTAAGATTTCCTAATCAAAACCATGACTGAAAAATTAGGAGTATTCCCTCCCAGAGAGCACTCCTCCAAGAGAAGTCATGCTTGCAGAATCCCAGTGCCCTCCCTCAGGAGAACAGACCAGATTTTTCAAGTTACTTTTAGGGGTAACTTCTGGTACTATCAATACTTCTTACACTACTCTGCTTCCATTTTCAGATGTTCTTCAAGTAGCTCAAGTCAGGAACGTAAGTTGAAAATGTTTTGTGCATACTTGATGTATTTCTTTTATACGGACAAATCTTTTCTGAATGAAGACCAATGATATACATGTGAAGTCTTGTGACATGGGCAACAACTAGCTTGCATTTATTTACAGTCCAATCGTTACTTTATTAAAAACAAAAGCCTAAAAAATGTCACAAGTAGCGCAAACCATTGTGTGGGTAACCTCCTCCACCAAAAACTGATAGTGCACGACCAAAGGGATATCCCACACCATATGACGTCATGCTCGGCATATAAAGCTGGGGGAAGAAGGAAGGGGAGGAAGTTTGGAGTGATGGCATTTTGTCTTCCCAAGTAACCATTATGCATGATGGAGCCCTGCTTTCCTGGAGATGGCTGAGCACCTGCCTGCCGATGGGGAGCCGTGAATGAATTCCTCCTTTTGCTTTGCTTGTGTGCGCAGCTTTTGCTTTACTTGTTAAACTGTCTTTATCTCAACCCACAAATTTTCTCACTTTTACTCTTCTGATTCTCTCCCCCATCCCACTGGGGAAGAGCAAGTGAGTGGCTGTGCAGTGTTTAGTCGCCAGCTGGGGTTAAACCATGACACAGAGACTCATTGCCAGCCAAGGTTATTTAATTTGTTCCTCTCTTTAAACTTAATTTTCTGTTTCCCATTTTATTCCCCTGGTACCAAGTCCTGCTTTGAGTCAGCCTCCCCAAAAGGGGCATGCTGCTTTTTGACTGTCCCTCATTTCACGAGCCGACCATATTTTCCCTACTCTTCCTTCTTATTGCTGTGAAGTAGTTACTCCAGAAAGGGTAACAATCTGCTAAAGAATTTATTTATAACATCCACAGTGCCTCATGAACATCAGCCACCATTTGCAAATGTGTCCTATTTTTTGCAAAATGAAAGAAATATATAAAACCTGTTTCCACACTGAACCCGAGGAATGGAAAGCTACTCCAGCGAAGGAGCAAGCCCCCCACTGCAGGCAGCCTTGCTCCCATGACAGCTGCAGAAGGGGTCAGGGTCCTTCTTCCCCTGTAGCTTTCCTCACAAGATGGCACTAGAATAAATGGTTAGGGCAGGGATGCCAGAGTACGGCAGACAGCAACTTGAAAGCAAAACACAAACACTGCTTGAACAGGTGAGTGCTTCCCCCCGTTCCTACACAGAGTTTGACACACTGCTGATGCTTGTCACGACCGCTGCTGCCATCACCGATGGCTGTCTCTGAAGAAATGAATGCCAGAAACCTGTGCTTTCAAGTGTGAAGTGCTACATACACTTCATAGTCACATTGCACACTCTCTGCCTCAGCAGGCATTTTTAATAGTGTTTGTATTCAGTACCAGGTGGTTTTGCTCGCATCCATTTTTTCATTAGCTCAGTATTTTGAACGCTGGCTTCAAAAAGGAGAGCAAGCACCTCCAAAGGCATCGGAAGGGAAAAGCAAGCAGCAGTGAGCCATGCAATACAGAGGCAAGCACAGACCGATGTGTGCAGCACCCACAGCCAGTGCTGGCCATGCACCATGGGTGCTGATGGGCAGCACCGGCAGAGCTCAGGAAATGCCAGCAGGAGTCTCCAACTTGCATCTCTTGAAGACTTCTTTCTAAATGACAACTGAAAATCAAGGGGAAAAATGTTTTCTACAAGCAACCAGGCAGGAACGGACAGAACAGATGTGGCAAAGATGTGACTGTCAGCACAACACATTCACCACAGTTTCTGGGTCCCTAGCTCACTGGCTCAAAATAGAAACTCAGACCTTGCAGGCATTCAGTCTCAGAGTTTACAAATTTCTATCTTATTACAAAGGACAGGTAGGCTAAATAATTGACATGAGCTTCTAGCCCTTACAGCTCTTGTGTCTACTTCCATTATTTCTTCTCTATTTCTCCTCTCCCAAACGTACTAAATATATACAGAAATAAAAATTTCTGTATACATTCAGTGTTTTGCAGTGAGAAGGATCCCTAAACACCAGTTAACTAGATCTTACAAGTTGCTGGATCTAGAGCCATGACAGCCTCTCCCTTTATATTAAATCATTACAGTGGCTGCAATATCCCCAGTTTGATGGTTGAGTATATAATTTACATTAAGTTCTGGCAAACATTAATGTGACCTCATCAAAGGCTGTTAATGAAATCTAGCTCTGCTCAAATTCACCACTGCTAGCCAACTATGAAAGTCTTGCCTGAAGAAAACTACAAATATATCTCAAATGGAAAATGTAAAAAAAGACTCTCAGAAGACTCTTCTGGAGTAAGGACAGTTTTCAGAAAGATAAAAATGGCTTTAAGACTTTTTATTTTATATTCACTTATTACAGCCTTTAGCATTTCCAGCTGAAGCCTCAACTCACAGACCAACCTGATACAGTTAACTCAGACTAAGGAATGTATAGGTTGAATTAATTTTCCTATACTTTTAGAGGTTTATTTTTAGACACAGGAGAGGAAAAAGTGATAGCTTGTTAGAACAATGGAAGCACATATAGATCATATTGGAAGGAAATAAATAAAACGGAAAAGAAAAAAAGAAATAAGCATAAAGACTTGTTTAAATGTCTTGGAGCTGCACAAGCAGAAGGAGGACATGTGAAACTGACATTTCTATTTGACCATAAAACTTGTCCTATTTTAACGGTGTTACACTGAATTTTCTCGGGAGACACAACATGGCTATACACATAGTGTATTTCTTCTAAAAATTCATCTGTCAGCAAGCTTATCTTCAGTCACATGCAGCACTGTAAATTAGTTTACTTACACCTATCATTATGGGAATTTGACAGAGCCAAGCCTCAGGAATCTGATTCTAGTTACACACGGCCAGTGGTCCATTCATCAACGCAAACAGGCAAAGAAAAGGACTACAAAGCACAAGTATTTGATTCTTTTTTTTTTTTTTTCAAAAAGCACAGCTCTGATGGCACCGCTCAGATTAAACTCCCACAACCACGTCATTAATTTCCCTAGGATAGCCTGCTTCTGTGATTTTTAGAACAAAGAACAGCAAAGCAATGAATTCTGCACACCAATAAAACCAATGGGGTCTCACACAATTCTTCAGTTTTGCCTTTAGTTAGAGAGTTTATTGATCACCTTAAAAGACAAGGGCCACTATATCCTACATTGTTACTACTGGGCTAAGAGTTGGAGTACATCAAACTGCCTGGTGATTTACAGGAAAGCCCAATGGTGTCTGCTTCCGCTCAACTGGCAGCAATCCTTTCTGAACTGATACTCCTGCCAATATTTGTGTAAAAGCCTTTTTAACTTAACACCCCAATAATTCATATCACCTCTGCGTGAAATATGATCTAAACTTATGATTCATAAAATTGAAAACACATTAGAACACAAAGTGGTAATGCCAACAAAATGAAACCCTTTTGATTATTCTGTAAATGGGGCTGACACTTCCCATGGGTATTATCTTGTTCTAAATAAACCCACATTATAAAATCCTCATAGTAATTTAAATTTTAAAAAAATCAGTAGTTGCTAGGAAATATTTTAAATCAAAAAGGTAACAGTATCATTACAGTAATATATAAAATGTTTCATCAAGAACTGTATCAAGAAGAAGCAACAGAAAGAGTTTTAAAGATTACAAGTTATTAAAAAACTGAGGCTACTTGTAAATGCGCAAGGCACATACCAGGGCAAAGATCCCTTTAAAAACTACATTTGTACCAATTTGCCACTCTGCATCATACACTGCAATACTTTTGATCCAGTATGCAGAGCTCTCAGGCTAAATATGACCTTGCTTGGAATGACAAACTTAACTCAGGATTCTCTCTCTCTCAGCCAGCATTAAATGGCAAAGAGCATGGCAATGACGAGGGAGGAATTTGTTGCAGCCAGAAGAGAGGTACTTGGGAGGTTAATGTTTTGCAATTGTAACCGAATGTTTTGTCAATGAATCACGTTTTGGTGCTATGAGTAGGCAAAGACCACAGTGCTGAAGCCTCTGAATGGCACTACTCAAAGGTTAACCGTCCTGATCCTAGACAGGAAAAAAGCAAGGACAACAAAGAAGTGTTGCTTTCAGTTATCTACACACTTGAAACAGAAATAATGGATTGTGTTTACAAAAACGAAGCCATTATTTTCCACTAACCATGCCAACTTTAGGAGAAACCTGAAGACACAGCAAGGAAGGTCTGTGGGTAGGATGGAAAATTTTAGAAATTTTCTGAAAATTCTATATTTAATTTTTGGCTGGGTAACAAACCTATTGATTTATGCTGCACAAATATTTGTTCTTTGTGAAAAACAAAGCTAAGACTTCTCATTATTATAAAGTGGAGTAAGACTTCCCTTCAGGGAATGAAGGCCACTTCATAAGCACTTTACAAACACTTCACATTAAAACAAGGGACTCCAGAGTTCAAGGGATATGTAATTTATTTTAATCACTTCCCATTTACAATCACTACTGTAGAGATAGCTACAATTACAGTAAACTGGAGACACAAGAAATCCTTCATGTGGCATTAACAGGGCCTTACCATTTGTAAATTCTAATCTGCCTATATCAGGCTCAGGAGAACTGAATTTTGTGCAACACATAAATTCTGGTCAGTGCCTACATATGCATCACCCTTACAAGTGAATGCTTATGTTACACACCAATAATAAATACTACTATAATGTAAATTATAATAATAGTGTGTTTATCTTAGGTGATTTTCTTCCTGCACCATGTATTTACTTTATACACCTAGGTGTGGGGGAATTAATAATTTAAAACTCAGCTCTTGTAGAACTGCATTATTAAAATACACATTTCCTGATGGTACAGGACTTTTTATGTCCTGAGTCCAAAAAAAAAAGGTTTAAGTACAGCCATGCATGAGTTTAAGTCTGCCTGCTGTCAGGTGTGTCCTATATACGAGCAATTTTCCTTACACAGGACTTGTAAGGAAAGACTTGTAAGTACAAGATCGCAGGCAGCCATCAAATTATAAAAACATCCTCTGAAATGGTGGGGGGAAGAAGGAAACTTTTATTAACCAGGTTCATGGTTAACACTGGCAGGTTGTCAGTGTCACAAATTAACCATGTTGCAGAAAGGCATCATGATGGCTCCATGCAAAGCTGACTTAACTGCTCTCTACCCCATTCCCTGAATGTGGCAGGAGGGAGGTTCAGTAGCTAGCACTCAGTCAACACCATTGGGCCTGGCCTGTCCCTATCTTGTATCCCAGGTGGGCTTCTTTGATGAGATGCCACTGGAACACAGATCAGCTGCTCCCACTCCTGCATGTTAACAAAGCCCCACACATGAGTTAATAAGCCCACCCAGAAACAGAAGGCAAGTAGGGTACCATGCAGGCTTTGACAAAGTCAGAATAATACAGTCTAGGTTTTTCCTTTATTTAGATTATCGCAGCTCTTCATCTACCCTCCTCATACAGAATCCAAATTGCAGTCTACTGTAAATTATTAACCAATTCTCCCTCAGTGTAACTGACTTAAGTTTCTAGCACACCTCTGCAGGATCTCCCCTTCTGCTGTACCGCTGTAACTGAGGGCAGATGTGGGGGTAGGTGCTGTGCTATAAATCAGGTCACTGAAATGACCTAGGTTAAAAAACAAAAGCTTTGTGGGCTAAAAAGATGTAATTCATGAAGCACCTGGTTCTACAGACAACTGGACAAGCACAACTCAAAAGGTGAGAAGCTGCCGCACCAGGGAGCAAGAGCAGCTGCCCAGGAGCTTCTTAAAATCACCATGGAGCTGAAGAAAATGCATCATGTAATTATGCCCATAGCAGAACTCCAGACTGTGGAAGCCTCCTAACACTTAGCATATCAGCAACCCTATGCAAATCTAACTGTTCACTTAAAGGAAAGATGATTTCACAGATTCTTCTTTGGTTGTTACTTCATTAGGAAGCAATGCACTTCTTTGTTTGTTTCCCTAATGAACATACCTTAGAGTGATCAATCATCAATCCTTTTTTTTAAAAAAAGTTTGCCTCCTCCAGTTTATTAGAAACATCTCATTTTGCTTTCTAGTCTCTCTCATTTCTAATTTACTTAGTGTTAGTTTTGGAGGCTTTGGAACAAACAGTGCTCTCTAAAAAGATGGTCTGTTTCACTTTGTCAGAAAGTAAATTTTTTCCCCAAATGTTAATCTCAGGACTTTTTTTTTATGTCATATAGGATGGACTCACAAAAAATAATGCTTTCCCTTTTACTAATCCCTTTAAACAAAGCTAGGCAATTTTTGACAGTGTTTTAAAATCAACAAACCCAGTACTAACTTGAGGTATTTAGGTATTTGCCAAAGCTTCCTCTTTATTTAAGCAAATGGCTGGCACAGTGATGGTATTGCCCTCTTAGTTTACATAAGAATTAGCCACATTTTTTTTAACCATGATGTGAGTAACTGCAAACTTGAAAAGCCTCTCCAGTCTTGTTCTCTAAACTAATACTTAGAAAAAAGGCCAATGGAGGTATGAACAGAGGAGCATATCTTTCAGCAAAGTAACAGTTCTTGCAGGCAGCTAACCTCACCAGAATTCCCTTCCTGGTGGGCAGCAAAAGTAAAAAAGCAGAATCTTGTCCACAGAAAGATTAGGAAATGATGACCATAGAGCTTCGAGTTTTGGCCAGTGACAGAATTTAGAACTTTAGGATGAAATCTTCTTTAAACCAACACCAAGAGAGAATTAAGAAATGACACGTACCTTATCTACTGGGAGAAAGTCATTTTCAACTTCTATTGACCTTGGTCGTAGCTTTATAGGTTTGTCTTTGAAGATATCTCCAAAGCCAACACCTTTGACCTTTTTGGGTTGGATTGTCGTGCCTCCATTGGCTCCTTCTGATTTTGTGCTGCAAGAGTCACCACCATCACTCTCAGAGCCTGTAGCATCTTTTAGGCCTGTGAAATGGAGGGATGAAAGAAGGAATTTTAGGTGTGAAACTCACTATTTTCAAGACAGATTGTGACAGGAAAATGATCCCTCCCACCATCCTCTAAAGGAAAATGAAACCACAAGAAACAGGTAGAGAAGATGCTCTCTGTGCCATGCGCTCATTTTTGAGTTTTAAAAATCGCTATTTCGTCACATTGGTGTACCAGTCAGAACTTACACCAATCCACAAAACATGCATGCTCCAGCATCAGAACTTCGTGAATGAAGACGGCCATTCCTTGAGTACCAAGAAAATCCTTCTTCCTCAGACAAAAATTGTTTGGAAGAGAACTCAATAAATGAAAGAGTTAAATTCAGTTGTAGGGCAGCTATTGTACAAAGCCACTTAAAGCTAACAAGCAGTCAGACCAGGTGCACTGTACCTTAAATCTGTGTGACTCATATCAAGCCAATTATGCAATTAGTATCTAAAGCTACATTACCTAACTGGGAAATGTAAAGCTGAAAGCTGTTTAAACAAATTTGCAATCAAATAAGCTGCATAATACGTTCCCTGCTGAAAATTAAATCTCTCTGCAGCATAGACAGCCTCACAGGAAAAGCATCCATGCACACTATCCTCTAGGAACATAATAAATCAAAACTGACGTTCTGATTTGTATTACTTCTCTCAGTGAATAGGAAAATTTAGCTGCACTTATCTGAAAATATCTGCTGTTTGAAAAGCAGAGGCCACAGATGCAATATGGTGATGCTTCAGCCACTTTGCAGAATGATGTAGAATCAGGCCAAACAGTCACTGGCAGCAAAAGGGACCCACTGAAGTTTCCTCCAATTGAAACAGTCCCCAGGATCATTTAAATCTTCCTTCCTATGTTAGAGATTGACTTAACTATGTTTCCAGAAAAACCACACCAATTGCTGCCACTACAGCACTAATTCTACCTAATAATAACAAACCCAAATCTTCACATTCCCCTCACAAGCATTTGTGGTGTCACAGACATGGATCTTACAAGTCAAAGAAAGAAAAATTTCAAGTAAGCTTATTGTCTTACTTATTTTTATATCAAGGTCCACAAAGTGTCTGCGATGGATTTTTATCATAGGAGGCTACCAGTACAGAAGAAAGATTCTTTAAAATCTAGACACCCAAAATCAAGTAGAGATGATATACAAATCCCTTTCCCTCCTCCCCTGGGTAAGCAATTAATGTTACCCAAAAATTATCTGTTATTTCTGCCAAAAGGAAAGAAATGTCACTAAGATCAGGCAAAGTCTCCTGGATCCCTATAAAAAGGCTGCAAATTGTGGAGCATGTGGAGAGTTTTATAAAATCTTCATAATGTCTCAGTTTCTATGATTCTCTGCTGTGTATAAGCAACAGAAACAGAATGAAGGAGTGTTCCTGAGCTGAAAGCATCTGCATATCATTTCCAGCCTACACTAGAACCACCCTTCAAAACCAAATAGAGGAATTACCTAAAG
>VZTV01003320.1:279-23822 GCA_013400875.1 Anhinga rufa
CTATTATGCTACCACTGATGAAGGGCTTGCTGTCTTTCACCAAGTTAAACTATAACAGACTAATGCTAACTTAGGAAACGTGTATAAAACTTCTATTGATGAGCTTCACTCTTCATTTTAATTGCAGTGTCAATGAAATTGTTGCCATTGTAACTTTCCTCCTTTGACAATGAGGCATCTTTGCAGATGTTAAGTTACCTTCCTCCAAATAATTTTTGTTGCATAGGTCATTGTAATAACTTCTAAAACATTGTTATGTGCTTAGTTGTCTCTACTTTATATGGCATTATTGCCTGGCAACAATGAATAGGCAGATAATATAATGCCTAAGTGGTTTAACAGAGATAAAGTTATGTATTTGATAGAAAATTGTTTTTAACTATTTCTTGTAAGGGATCTATGAGGACAGATAGCTTGTCTATGAAATATTCTTTGATCATAGCATGACCTTAATGCATAATAACTCATCAATGAAAGAAAGTGTGAGTAGGTGGCCTCTTGTCTGTGAAACTCTGATGTTTCATTCCATGTTCTTAGAAGCAGCATTGTTAAACATATAAGGTGCTTTAGTCATAGTGCAGTGTATGCATATATATATACATGTGTGTATACATGTATAAGTGCTGGGTTTGGGTGTGTTCTATACCTTACACTAACAATTGAAATAACTTGTCCAAGAAAAAGAAAAGTACTTCAGATACTTTTTTTTTTTCCCTCTTGCTATTAGGCTACAAAGATATCTTGTGTGTGTGAATGGCACTGATGGTACTCTGGTTCCCTTTAAACAATACAGTGTTGTGCAGATGTCCACACAGGATCTTCTAGCTCTATCTTCAAATAGCACCGCCTGTCTCTGCATTGTATCACTAGGCACATTCTGTGCATTGTTAATGATTAATTTCTAGTAAAGAACAAATAATGCATCAACACAATCTAACCTTTGGAGGAGGGAGGAATACTGAATATACTATTTAATGTGAAGAAGCTTCTGCTGCTTTGTTAAAAGCTGCTGCTGTTAAAGACAGATTCTACACACTTCCAATTTGTCAGTATGATGAAAAAACTTCCTTTTGACTCAAAAAAAAAAACACCACAAAAAACCCAATCAGCTATATTGCAGGAAAAAAAAATAATCTTCAAAATAATTGTCTTTAATTTCACGGGATATCCAGAGTTTATAAAACTGTGTACCATGAGTAGCAATATCATTTGAAGTTTGCTGTTGACAGGTTTGGTTTTGTAAAGAAACTAATAATTTAACTAGTTTTGAATATTCAATATGGACCAAAGAGAGTAGTCCTGATTTTGTGTAATGTAGCTTTCTATTTTTGAAGTACACTGTTTTTATTAGGAAATAGTACTCCCTCTTAAATGTACTGCACATTAATATTTATTTTGGTTATCATTTCTATTTGAATTCTGTTGGGGGGTCATATATAATGCCACGAGCTGAAGCTGTAATGGAGTCTAAGTTCTAATAACTGTTAGAACGGATTTAACTGTTACTTTATGTTTAAATTTATGCACTTAATACACTAAGCACATTCTAATAATGCCTTTCCTGCATGAAATCTGAATATTATGAGCATATTAAGCTGCATGGTTTTGTACGTAGCCATTCAACATCACGCATGTATAATTCCACATAAGTGATTAATTTTCTTCTTCAGACAACAGTATTCCTAGGTGTAACAAAGTGTGAATGAATCAGGGCAAAAAAAAAAGTGACTCTAATAAGGCTTAGAAAAAGAACTGTGAACATGAGAATCTTCTCAGTTACACTCCTGTTTCTAGAAATATGTTTTTCATCATATGTGTATTTAAGTTAAGGGGAAAAATGTCGAGATTGGTTGTTAGGATTACAACTGCAACCTAACCTAATTCTAAGCAATTTGAGATGAAATGAAATTCTCAGTTTTGTCATAAATTATAATTGAATGCTACATGCATATAAATGCTAGAGCATAAATTTGAGTGTTACCAGAATTTAACATACAACTGCATCAGCATATTGACAGAATACCTTTTGAATTATGTTGGTTTTTTAATCTCTAGTTTGGGAGCTGCTCAAGGTGAAATGACTGTCTAAATCCTCCGCTGTTACTTCAGAAGGAATAAGTGTTCCTTGTATACAGGTGAATTTAACACAGCTGAAAATCTGTATTGGGTTAAAGGTCAAATTTTTGGTCACACCTTGGTCATACCACCACAAACTTCAAGGTCAGTGGGAAAGATATTCTCTACTCTGTTACAGCAGTGAAATCTTCAGCTGGGCTGCGTTAGTCTGTGTACTTCACTGCACAGCCTTTGATGAAAATGAAGGTGTCGTAGAAGGTAGACTTTAACTGGAGTACATACCATCAGATACCTTGTAAGTTAGAAAGATTGTGTTCTGACAGCATGCTGTTTCACACACTTGTGCCTAGACTTATGCTTGAAATCAGTTTCTGCATTAGGTTGAGATGTAATCACAAGGGTATCTCAAAGTGTGCAAAGATGTGTTACTGCTTAGGGTATTCTCCAAGTAGAGCAGGTATGAAAAGAATGATACCCTGAAGTAATGATCTAAAGTATTTTCTTTCAGGAACACACTTTTTTTCCCACTTCTAATTGTTCATCTTGTAGTTACTGAATGCTTTAAGAGGTTATGGCATGAATACTAGTAAGATTTGTCAGTTGTTAAAGGGAATGGTTAGTATGTCCTTTTGTGCTGCTTTTGTGAATTGGAGAAAACAAAACCAACCCTATAAGGCAAATACTGAAGAGATATTTTCAGTAAAATAAATAATGTTTGGCTGATATAAATGACATTCATTTTGATTTGAGATCTAACTTTTTAAGTTTAATTCAGATATTTAATATCACCATTGTAAAATCTGGTTCCAGATTCTCTATCAGTATAGTATATTGATGGGGCCACTGGAGCTACCAATATGAAACTTTTTAAAATTACTTGGCTGGAGGTTTTTACTGTTTAAAAAGTGCTTAACTTTTATACAGATAATGAAGTTTTGAAAGTCCTTAATATTTTCGGGTTTTAGAGGATAATCAGGTATTTATATAACTAAACTTTTGACTGGCAATGTATAGAATAGCACATAATTCTTCAGAAATGCTTACAGAAGCCGCTTAAGAACAGATACCTATTTTACAGTTAGAAAAAGACTACAGTATTTGACGTCTATATTGATAACTAGAACAATTGTACTATAAGCTTTACAAATACAATCAGTATTATAACCATTTGGATTTGGCTGAGCAGATAAGGAGCAGAGGAAAAATGGAATGTGAAAATCATTTAAAAAAAAAGGCAAAAAGTATCCTTAGTCAGCTGACAAAATTGTGCCCTCCAATACTGTTTTTCATCAAGCATGACTTAAACAATACATCATACAAAATGCAGCGTAAATATCTCTCCATAAAGTGTCTCGTGGCTAGAATGCATTCTGCAAATTTGTATTAGGAATGTTCATATTTTCACTTCATGAAGTTACCTAAGCTAAAGGATTGTGACCTAGGCATTGTTACGAAGCTCAAAGATAGGAAGAAGAGTGATGGAGAAGAATGATTTAATATATTGTTGACTTATGCTTTGTACAGGACCATATTACACTGCGAAAAAGGTATTCATTTTGAGTTGTGGATGTACTGCATGTTCATGTAACAGTTTAGCTCCAATAAAAAAAATAGTACTTTAATGGGTGACATTTAAGCTGTAAATACTGTATACTATTATCTTTCATTTTTAAGCATCTTTTTTATTTCCCTATTTGTGTATAGTTCTCTATGTACATATTAAAAAACCACAACATTTTGAGATACTTTTATAGTTAACTTTTGCATTGTAATTGCAGTAATGCTCTAAATATGTCCATTTGGCTGTTCATTGGTTTCCAAGTTTTCATTGTATACTTTCAGGTTCTTTGAAAAACAGCAATAACAGTTGGACAATTATTTAAAGTAAAACTATTTTCTGCACGATTTCCGCTTCCATGCCTTAGAATGGAGGCACAGTGGAACACTTGTCCAATTGTAAGATTTAAAGAGCCTTTAAGTAGATTTTATCTTTTTTTTTGTGATAGGAAATGTTTCGTAGTAGCTTATAGACAGAATTTACAAGCCAAACAATTTCTGATGCTCATTTTATTATTAAAAGCTTGTGTTAAAATATTTTCATAAACTTTCCATAGCTTATTGCATGTGCTTATAGATAAGTAATGATAAAGCTATGCGTTGACCTCTGTATGAAATACGCTGATAGCAAAAATTTTACATTTTGTGAACATGATTGAAAGGTACAAATGTACACATAAAATAAAGCTAAAATTAATACTTAAGTGATGCACTTCCTTCTAGACTGTAGTGGTGTGTTCCTGTGAGTGTCTCATTTTTGCTTTAAAGATAGGGCCCACTGAGGTTTTTTCTATGTTGGCACAAGAATAAAGGTGTGTTGTGGGTGAGACTTGAATTTCTTAATTTCTTTAATGCATTATTTCAATACCTATGGCCTCTGTTTCTGATGGTTAAATTCTAGCATGTGGGGAAAAAATGCCTGGGCAAATGAAACCTATGTTAAATGGCTAGTTACAACAAACTGAGGCACCTGCTTTTTTGATTATAATAAGGATTTGTTTATGCAACTGGATATGCATAGTTTAGAAAACAAATTGGCTGCAGAAACAAAAACCAGGTTGATTTAGTTCATCAGATTAAGCCAGCTCACAATGGAATACTCTTTGGGGAAAAATACACTGAGTCAACATGATGTAAGAGGTTTTTTATCTATTTTATTTTATATTTTGTTGACCTGCTGAGGTATAATGATGCTATTTAGTCTTGCTTTTGTCATGTGTGCTTTGTCTTTAAGGAAGTCTAATTCACTGTAAGTGTATTAGTCATTACCTCTTGGAGATGCTGTTTTGACAAAGTAAAATCCAAGCTTTGTGTTGCTTATTTTAAATAAAAGATAGTTTTGCTTTATATTTTATTGAATCAGTCTGAGAAATTTCACCAGTAAATCTGTATCTCTTCCATGCAGACTGAAAGTACTGCTTTTAGAGATGGCATCACAGTAGCTAACGTCTCATAAAGAGCTTAAGGGGCTTCAAAGAGTATAAAACCAGGTTGCTATGCCTTGAGGTAGTGGTCAGTTTTTTGTTGGGTGTTTTGGGGGGTTTTGGTTTTTTTTTTGTTTGTGGTTTGGTTTTTTAAATTTGTAAGTTAAAGTTGATTTCAAGATAAGCTTTTATTGCAAGTGGTGGAGGCATAAGAAGGGAAATTGGTCTGGAGGGAAAGATTCAAAATACCTGAATCCTCTGACTATAAACTCCAGAGGGACTTGTATAAGGTACAACGTGATATTGCACAGAAGCACAAGCTTTCAGAGTAACTGCCAGAAGCAAGTGGAGCTACTTAAATTCTGTACCCTGCTTGGATTAACTACCTCTGCAGAACAGCTGGGTACCTCCGGGCTCCACCTCTGACCGCAGCAGGGATGCCTCACCGCTGCAGTGCTTCCTGGCTGCCTGCCCTGTACTGCTGCAGGAACATCTGTGAAAAGCTGAGCTGTGACTGCATCGGGAACCAGGGGGGCAGCAGGAGCTGAAAACGCTAGAGCTGCTCCAAGGTAAGTCATCTCTGCTTCAGAACTGGAGCCCTCTCTGGGGAGAATGATGTCCAAATGCCACTTCTAGTATGCCAAAATAGCTCATTCAGAACTACTTTGGGCGCTTGTTTTCTTTCTTGAAAAATTAGATTTGTTTAAGATATATTTTCTTGCTTTCTTGAAATGTTAGTTTTGGGGAAAGGTGTTAAGCCGTTGCATCTTGCATTGCTGCACAGGAAGGTTTTCAAATGAGTTTCACTCTTTCTGACATGCAAGAGTTTGATCTTTTCAATACTAAAACTAGCCTGAGGTGGATGTTACCAGAATAAAAATCCATATTAATTTTTACATATTATAAAATATATAACATGTCTACATACATATATATATAATATAGATGCATAATATGGAATTTTATATATATATCCCTGTTTAGTTGAACTAATACTGGCTATAACTAGTGTAAATAATGGGGGGGTTTGCCCTTTATTTTAAAAATACCTGTTATTTCTCTCTTTTTTTTTTAAGAATTTCTAGCAAGCTTTTGCAGAGAAGTATAGTGTAGGTGGAGCTCGTTCAACTGTAAAATAGGATACATGTTTAAGTCATTCAGAGAGCACAAAGACCTAATTTTTATTTCAAATATGTTCCTTTTAATTGAAATTCATTATGGTACATATCAGCCCAACTGTGTTGACAGACTATAGAACAACACTGATTGCTGATGTCCCAGGCATGATAGATATTGGCAGCAGCAGGGTAGTTTGTTAAAAGCTTAATGAAAACATTGCTGTAGAACAGTAGCTTAAAATTTTACCAGTAGAAGGGGAGCCAGAGTAATCAGTTGTCTGAGCATATAGTTTCCTATTAACGTGTAGTATATTCCAACACAATTATTTCAAAAACAGAGGAAGCTATCCCTTTGCACAGCGCCTAACTGCCAGCTGAGCAGTACCTTTGTACAGTGGTTGTGCTCTACTTTAGATTTGTCTAATCTGTCCCTGGTGCAATTAAAAAAAGCTACCTTAAAAAAGAACGTTTCTAACACCTGCATTATTTGTTCTTTCTTCAGTGCTGTAGCAGTTGCAGCTAACGCATGCCTTACTGGTCATAGCTTCTGCTTTTAGTACAATTCCTAGTACCTTCCCTCATTGTAGGAATTGGATGTTATTTCTTGCCCACTAGCTATTCGGCAGGAGCCATTTGCTTCATTTTTTTTTTTTGTTCAGCCACTACCTGGGAGAGGTATGCAGCTCTGTCCCTAGGACTGGGCAACCTAGAGCTTTTGTCTCTGACTGTTCCCCTGTTGTGCTAGCATGCACACACAGGACCTACCCCAAATAGGCTGTAACTAAGTGTAAGACAATAGAAAACAGTCATCTCCTCTAAAGACAGGATGCGAAGTACAAGGTAGACACCATTGTTTAGTGTGCTAAAATGGTAGGGTTTAAATATTTTTTAAAAACATAATTAATTCTGTTATCACAAAGCGGGGCAACTTGAGTGATTAGGAATAAAGCATAATAGTGTTTGAGAAATTAATGCTGGATAGTGACATGACAGGCCCATTGGATGTGGGTGAAAATACCTTGGCAGCGTATAAGGTGGCTCGAGTGGCACAAGCTACGGAATATCTTGAAAACAAAAGCATAGAACTTGCTTTTGGAATGGAATGGAGAAGCAGAGCAAGGGGTGAGGTGGCCAAGGCTAGGATGCACTGGGTTATGGCAAGGATCTTTGTAGCGTGTGAGAGGGAGCAAGGAACAGTGTATTTCTCAGGGCTGGGGGAAAATGGTACTGCAATAATGAGGGTAGACGGCATGAGCTTCATCTGACAGGCTGGCTTTCAAATCACTTGTCCTCTCTGTAGGAGTGATTTATTATTCTGAACATAAATGTAGATATGCATCAAAGACCATGCATCAAGTTTACCATTTTGAATGATGGCAATGCTTTCTGGGGTGGAAAAGAAAGTAGTGAGATATGGGGGGGGGAAAGAATAATGTAGTCCGCTGGGAAAAAATTAAAGACAGATCCTAGGGAAACTCCATACATCACCCAGCACTCCTTCAGAGTCAGGTGCTGCATGAATGCACACAGCCAGGGCTGTTGCTCTCATGTAGGAGGAGTGTTTCCTCTTTCATACCGTTCTTATTTTGTGTTTCTCAAGGTCCTACCAGTTCAGAAAACTCCTGCCTCTGAGTAATGCCAAAATAATTAATTTAACTGTTCTGGTCCAAATAATGTTTAATTTATTATTTAAATTGTTAGTTTAGGGAATATTGGAACAGGTGCTTTGTCAAATTAAAATTCAAGAAAGTATTTTTTTCTTGATTTGTTTTTAAAATAAGAAAATAAAAAGAACCAGCAAAGTATTAAGTACCTCACTGCACCAGATCATATGCTCTGATTTTTTTTTTTTCCTAATGCTGAAAGAATATCCCATCCTATATTGGAGGATTGTTATTGTCAAAGGATTGGATGCCCTGTTTCTCTGGTGCAGTACCTTTTCTAATATGCAAGGAAACCACCTGCAAAGCAGAAGTTCTGTCACTAGGTGGTGATCTTGGCCTGTGCGTGCTTTCTCTTCCTCCTCCCTCTCTCCCCCTTTCCTCCCACACTACACTTCTAAATAATGACCAAAGCAATAATCCTGTTTTAATGCTGCTTCTGAATATTTTGTCTACAAAGGTCTACCCTAAGCCTTTAAATGCTAAGGCTTTTTACATAATAAACATTATTTATTATTTATAGCTAGTAGTGTGCTTAACATTGTGCTATATAACATGAATAAAAGTAAAAATAAAAGCTACAGGAGCAGATGAGAAAATCCAGAGCTAGAACACTTAAATGTTAAATGACTCTTTATGTGACTAGCAGAAGAAACGTTTTGTTGTTTTTCCTTTTTTAAATAAAGGAATAGAGGGATAGTGTGCTGGTTTGGGAATCCAGGGCAAAAACTTTTGCCTGGTGACAGGTAATAAGGAAATAGTAACAGTGAGAGAGGGCAACAAAGTGGGACAGAAAGGAATTTTTCATTGAGACTTCTATTTGACTTGCTACAGTGGGTGCTTTCTTTGGTACACCTTCTCTCTTTCCATGTAGTGCAGCTCTAACTTGGCACCTTTTATAGGCATCCCGTAACAAACCAGGAATTTTCTCAGGAATTTACTGAAGATGATGGTTTTCTCTTCTGTATTTGCTAATGCAAGTCAGGAGTCAGACTTGCATAGCCAAACTTTAGACTCATCTCTGTCAGTGCATGGCTGCTGCATTAAAGCTTGTTATCGTTCCACCGTGTTTTGGAAAGTGAAGTCCTCTTTGCCTTTCTAATTGGTCAGGTTCTTCCACTCCTTAATATAAAACATGTTTCCAAAGCAGCGATTGTAGAGGTATTAAAATGTGAACAAAGCTCAATTTCTAGTTCTTCAGGTTTGTGTATTTATCACTGGTCGTCTTTCTGCACAAGAAAATATTGTGAACAAAAAGAAAGTCTAGAAACTAAAAAGGAATTTTCAAGCTATAGCTCTGACCCTAACCTGCTAGTGTTATTTGAACAGTTTTGTTTTAACAGATTCCCTTCTTGGGTCTTATGCATCCAACTTTACCAAGTTGACATATTTGGCTAGACATGTCTACCAGAGTAACTGATGTACTAAGGATTTTCTTGCAGTGTTCTTCTCCCTAGCTCTAGGATGGTGAAATAGAATTGACCTAATCACCCTTCAGCTTGTTATTGCATCCTATCATAATTAAGAAGCCCCTTTTTAATATTACCCTGCTTTTCTGCCATTCTGTAGACAGCAATAGTGATTAGATTGTGTTACGTTAAACAGACTACCCATTAGGTTGAGGGGGAAAACAAAAAAAAATCCCCAAACACAGTGGCGGGGGGCAGGGGGGATGTTGTGTAGTTGTGGGTGGTTTTGTTTTTTAATGTGAGTTAGGCTTGTATACCTCATTCCTTCTACCTCCAGAACTTTGAGATTCCTGCTTCACATAGAAGACACTTGAGGAAGAAACACTTCAGTGCCAAGTCAGTCTTGCATTTTAATAATTGCAAAGGACTAACCACGTGTTTGGCAGTCAGGGTAATTTCTTTGCAGACAGAGAGGATCCTGGTCAACTAATGCCTTGATAGGCATGACTAAGGAAGATCAGCCTTAAAGCAACCAGATCAGTCAAAATTACATTAAATTCCAAAGTCAATGCAAGAGAAACTTACTGGTTCCCACTGGAAGTAGAGCTATTTTGCAAGACCTCATCTCCCATGGGAAAGATTCCAAACAGTTCTGTAGTGAACTTCAACTTCACCAGCTGTTACAGTAGAGAAGGAAAGTGCTTGAAATTCCTGGTATCAACATCACAAAAAAACCCCATACTTCCACTTATCTGCCTAAACAGTCACATAATCAAATGATTGCATATGCCCAGGGCTGAGCTACTTATTTTCATATTTAAGATTTATGACTTCAAGCCTGACCCCACCTCCCAGAAGGCCTCTTGAAAATAGATATTTGAACCATTCAGTTAGTGTGACTTGGCCTTGATGATCATAATTTTTCTGCTCGGTATTTTCCAGACTGGATCATCCTTTTGGCAGATTGTTTTCAGACAAACATGGTGATTTGATGATGCAGTGTTGTAGAATATATTTTCTTTATATTTTCTTTATATATACATTAAAAAAAAAGGGGGAACTCAACCCTATTTTAGAGCAGAAAGATGAATGCTAGTGACTGAATGCAGAAGGGGCTCTTCTCCAAACAATTTTTTTTAATGTGGAATCCCAGTCCTTATTGAAACTTTTTGCCATTATCACAACAGAAATAACAGCACTTATATTGCCTTCTGTATCTGACAATTTATAACTTGAGATGTGTGCTATGGTATAGTGTTGACGAACACAGCAGACAAGTTTGTTCATGCTATTTTTATTTTATAAAAGTATATTATCGTGCAATGAAATGGGGAAGAAGGAAGAACTTCAGCCTTTGGTGGTCCTTTCCATTTAAAGTGAACTCCTTTTTGGATCAGTAGGATAGTCATTCCTTTATGTTTAACTTTGTCAGCTTCTGAGTACAGGTTTCAAGTAGGTTAATAATATAAAAAAAATTTATTTTTAATTAAAAAGGTGTGGGGTTTTTGGTTTATTTTCAACAAGGCTAAACAGTCTTTGGAGTGCTTCTGCTTACTGAAGTCATCCAACCAATTATTTCAACAGGGTGGAAACTGTTAAATCTAAGCTATAAACATCTCTGAGATCCTGTGGAAACTTCCAGTTGAAAAAATAAATGGTGAGTCCCTGTTGTAAACTTTTGACAATGCCAATAACAGCAATATTCTACCCTTTACCAGAGGTTTAAGGGGTAAGTTTTCTAGTAAGTTTGCGATGCAATAATGGAATGTTCTTGCCTTTGAGGGGCCTCTGAGCATGTACAATGTAGTGCATGGATCATGTGTTTCAAAGGTACTTTAAATAAACTGTAAGGGGGAGATTTATTACTCCAATAATTAAACAGAAAGAGCAAAGTAAGCATTTATTAAATGCCAGAGATTACATGACTGGCCATTGTTCCTGCTGTCAAAATACTAACTTAGAAGTGGTAGAAGATACACTGAATACATTAAACCAGTTCCAATTCTGAGCCTGAAACCTCTAAAATTGTGAGTTTTTAAGAAATAATGCCTTCATTTAAAAACAAAACAAAGAACAAAAGTTTAAAGTCTGACCTGTTGCAAAACAAGTCTGTACCTAAAGGTCGGACTGGACTGAGTTCTGGAAGTGCAGGAGGAATGAGTACTGATAGACATCTTCTGAGACCAAACAGTACAGTGTACCCCCTCTGAAAATCCAGTACCTATCAGCACTGTGATCAGTATGAAAATATGCAGCTATGGCTGATCAAGAGATGTTGCCCCTGACTTTGGACGTCCACGTGAGAGAAAGGGACAATCTCCTTTAGTGAATTCTCAGTGTGAGCTAAACAATGAACCCTATCCAACTGTAAAAATGTGCATTTGAGGCTTTAAAGAATATATTTGCTGTTTGATAAAGTGTCTATTACAGATCTTAAACCAAATGTCTGCAAGGTACAACCGAGTATTAGGCTTCTTCACTCTTCTGCTGATCTTCCTCCAAGTGTTTGACACTGGTCTCCCTTGGTTCATAAAAGTTCAACCTACTAATCTCACCCTATACCTAAGTTAGGGACTTAGGACTGAACATCGAATAGCCCCATGCCAAAAAGAGCAGAAGCAGATGGTGCTGCACCTGTGTGAAAGTATTAGTGACTGTAACACTATCTACCCAATTACTTCCTCTGAATAATAGATGGGTCATGACCAGGTTATATCAATTGATCTTTCCAGCTTCTCTTCTCTAGTTGTCAGAAAACTTCCCTTTCCAGGCTCAGTTTCACAAACATGGGATTTAACTGGGGCATGGCTGAATTGCTTGGCTTCTATGGTTATATGAAAATAGTCTGAGCGCTCTGGAATGTAAGAGCATGCACAATTTGAGGGGATGGGGTGGAGGGACATAACACTTATTGCTAGTCCATAGCGAAAGAGATCCCTGAAAAAGGTGACGGGTGTTAGTTTTGAATCTCCCCAATGCTTGCATGGTCTCTGCTTTTTTATAAACAGAAGGGGGTGGGAAACAAAACCCAGACACTCGTGCCACTTCAAAACTTTTCAGTGATCCAGGATGTATCTTAGAATATATTGATGATTTCATCATTTCTAGATTACTGTTCATATTGCAAATGCTGCCATAACAGTTATTAGTTATTAGTATGTTCTGAAAGATGTGTATTGAATGGGCTTGGCAGTAGAACAATTTTCTTTCTGAAAACATTCATTTTCCTGGGGCAGTGGTATCGTGAGAGAGGGCTGAAGGAGTAGGGAAGGAGAGCATGAAAAAGTCTTATTGCTATTTTCTGTGGCATCTATGATTTATGGGTGGAGAGAGTGTTACCTGTCTTGGTACTGAATAGTATTTGTAAGCTCTTCAGTAGAATTACTGTTACTTTAACAATGCTCTGATTTATTTTCATAGAAATTCTTCGGATAGATGTTTCATGCCACTGACTTTAAGTACTTCATGTTTCACTGAAGCAGCAGTAAAAGCAAACTATACACTAGTAAATGCATTTCACACATAATTCTTTGTTGCTGAGCACTTCATGGGTGCATTGATCCAATGTCAAAAGAAGGGGTTGTCGCGGTTTAGCCCCAGCCAGCAACTAAGCACCACGCAGCCGCTCGCTCACTCCCCCCACCCCTGTGGGATGGGGGAGAGAATCGGGACAGCAAAAGCAAGAAAACTCGTGGGTTGAGATAAGAACAGTTTACTAATTAAAATAAAATAGTAGTAGTAATAAGGGTAATGATAATTATGATAGTAATAATTATTATGATAATATAGTAAAAAGGAAAATAACAAGAGAGAAAAGAAGCCCCCCCAAAAAAAAGGAAAAGAAAATGAAAACGAAAACAAAAACAAAACAAACAAACAAAAAAAAACACCCACAAGTGTTGCAACCGCTCACCACCCACTGACTGACGCTGCCGGTTCCCAAGCTGCGATTGCTGCCTCCCCCAGACAACTCCCCCCAGTTAATATACTGGGCATGATGTAATTTGATATGGAATATCCCTTTGGCCAGTTTGGATCAGCTCTCTTGGCTGTGCCCCCTCCCCTCCCGGCTTCTTGTGCACCCGGCAGAGCATGGGAGGCTGGAAAAGTCCTTGACTAGTTCAGCACTACCAGCAACAACTAAAACATCAGTGTGTTATCAGTATTTTTCTCGTACAAAATCCAAAACACAGCACTGTACCAGCTACAGTGAAAAAATTAACTCTATCCCACCTAAAACCATGATGGGGGCCAATTTTAGTTTTAAATCGCTACTCTTGTGATAGCAGTTCAGGCTCTGATGAGAGATAAAACATACCATAAGCAATGACTATATAAACAAATTCCATATGGACAGGTGCTCAAACACCTCCAAAAACAGAGAGGCTTGCAAGGTAAGATGTGTAGGACCTGGCTTCATATCGAAGTTTTCCATAATGTGAAATTAAGGTGAAAGAGTCATTAATTCTGAAGTATAAGAGGGTCCCTATACAGTTAGGTGGGAATGGTTAACCTAGATTGTGCGTAGATGAGTGTTTAAACTAACCTCTAAAATTGGTGTGTTGAAGGTCAGTACGTGGAACACTTAATTGATGGGTCCTCTATGGCACTGGCAGAAATATCTGAAGACCCAGATGGCTTTGAAAAAGTGTTTGGTCACATTAATTACTGACTAAAGTGGTGATGACAAAGTCCTAAAGTTTTCACCTTTTTTTCCTTCCCCATGATCACAATATTTAAAGAATCCAGTGAAAACAAAGTAATAATTGTTCAGCATCCTGCCTACCTGTGCCTGCAGTGTGGTGGCATGTTGCACACCCCTACTCCCTTTTGCCTCCATGAAACAACACCTTCTGTTCCTCTAGAAGTTACTTCTGCCATCAACAGTAGTTCGCTATGTTGATATCTGGAGAGAAAAAAGCCCAATGAGTCCATTAGGATAGGTTTTCTTATGGGCAAATGAACAGCTGGTGAGAGGAAATGTCCTGTGGAAAAAAGTTGCTGAGTGATGTAGGACAGTGAAAGGAAGTGAAGGAGCAGCTGGTGATTGAGAGAGAGCAAGAAAGATGTTACAGGTCAGTTCTGGCAGTGAGAAACAAGGTATTTCAGCAATTAGCTAAAAAAATATTTGGCATGTTTTTAATTTCCTGAACAATTAGGATGAAGAGAAGTGCTTC
The DNA here is from genome assembly GCA_013400875.1 of Anhinga rufa. NCBI lineage: Eukaryota > Metazoa > Chordata > Aves > Suliformes > Anhingidae > Anhinga > Anhinga rufa. Next base: position 14,702 of record VZTV01003320.1, read on the forward strand.
TGCTTTCTTTGGAAAATGTTGGTTTTTTTTTAAACCACATCATGTTAGGAAAAGAATTAAGGATCTGCAATAACAGAAATGGGAAGTCTAATAATCAGCTAATTAAACCTAGACAATAGATCCAGCCTTCATAAATAAGGTCACTGCCTCTCTTCTGGTTGGCACTGAATGAAATCAAACCTTTTGCAAAACATGTTTTGAATGAAGGCTACTTCACTTCCATGTAGTGGCTGCTTATCTTCCTAGAAAAAAAATTATAATAAAACAAAGCACCAAGGTGTTGATCTTGTAAGCTGAAAAGGGAAGCGTGGAATTTCAACAGTGAAATTTTTAGAGTGCCAATGATCCATGGGGGAGCAGGTCTCCAGTTGGTACAAATAATCAGAGCTTCATTATTCAGCTTCATTTTGTAGGTGGCTTTACCAAAGCTGTAGGTTACCCCTGGGCAACCTAGATGCCTGGTGAAGTTGTTTCACAAATTGTATAAATGGAGAAAATCTTTAGCTGTGTGTTGAGGCTATGTGGGAGGGAAGCATCCCCTATGTTCATGATTGAATGATTCACCCTCCTTTTTATTCTCAAACCCCACAGCATCCTCACGGCAACCTCATTGTTACTTACTTGCCTGGAAGTTAATCCGAAGTGCGTGTATCTAACTCTCTTGAATGTGATCAGCCTTCTGGACTGGCAGGACTTCTGGCTCTATCACTGTAAAGTGGAAAGAAGGATGATGCATGCAGCTTTCTGTGCTGTATCAGGGCTACCAGTCCTGCTCGGAGGCCCCTGTACTGGGCCTTTTCACTCTTAAATTAATCATTTTAGGTTAAGCTTTGCCAGAGTGAGTTCCTGGGATAGCTTTTTGGTTTTTGCCTTTGAACAATAACAAAACTGGTACGTTACCAGGAAGGGCAGTGGCTGGGGTGGGTAGGAAGGAAAGAATCATATAGGAAATAATTGTGTAGGAGGTTTTTGAGTATGAGGAAGTAGAAACGAAGAATCAGGTCTATAATAGATTTGTGAAGAATACGTATGTTCAGCTATAAGCAGTATCTGCAAAGAAAATTAATCTATTTTTTGTTTGCAGGTTTTGTATCACCTTTCTAATGTGCTATTCTTTTCTTCCTGAATGTATTAATCTCTACAGATGAGTCTGAATTGGAAAATTAAATGTGAACAACTCTGAATGCTGGGGAAAATTCAGGCTGCAAATCCCATCCCAAGATTCATACTTATCCCTGGTGTGTGTAAGACTCAGAGAAAGAATCGCCTGGAGATACGAACTTTGGTGGAAAACCAGCTGACTGCTCAGGTGTTGTGCAGTGGGCATGGGATGGAGGAAAGGAGACGTGTTACTTTTGAACAACTCAGGTACTTGCAAGAACTGCATTTTCTCTAGTAATGGAAACAACAAAATGTCCTGATTTCCCAAACCATATGTCATGGTTTAACCCCAGCCTGCAACTAAGCACCACCCAGCCACTCACTCACTCCCCTCCCTGGTGGGATGGGGGAGAGAATCGGAAGAGTAAATATAAGGAAACTCATGGGCTGAGATAAAGACAGTTTAATAGGAAAAACAAAAGCCACATGCCCAGGCAAAGCAAAACGGAATTAATTCACGGCTTCCCATGGGCAGGCAGGTGCTCAGCCATCTCCGGGAAAGCAGGGCTCCATCACGTGTAACGGTGACTTGGGAAGCCAAACGCCATTGCTCCAAACGTCGACCCTCCCTCCTCCTTCCCCCAGCTTTACATGCTGAGCATGACGCCATATGGTGTGGGACATCCCTTGGGTCAGTTGGGGTCAGCTGTCCCGGCCATGTCCCCTCCCAGCTCCTTGTGCCCCCCCAGCCCCTCGCTGGTGCGGTGGGGTGAGAGGCAGAAAAGGCCTTGGCTCTGTGTGAGCCCTGCTCAGCAGTAACGAAAACATCCCTGTGTTATCAGCACTGTTTCCAGCACAAATCCAAAACACAGCCCCATGCTGGCTTCTATGGAGAAAATTAACTCTGTCCCAGCCAAAACCAGCATACCAGGCAGGGCTCTTTACTGTCCATTGGAATGACAGCTTTTTCTGTCTATCCAGAGTGGGCATACTACTGCGAACAGCTGTTATTTTAGAGGAAGGGAAGGAACAGTCTGTAGAAATGAATGATTGACAGTACAACTTTATTTTTATGGCTCTGCATTTCTTCAGAAGCACAGATGGGGGCAGAGGAGAAGGGGAAAGCTTTGTCAGTATGTGGATTACCAGTGAAGCAAAGGGCTGATTGTCTTAAATGCAGTTCTGAAAACAGAAAGAGAAAGTAAAGGTAATGGCAACCCGCGGGTTTTTCTTCAGGAGACAGTTATGTAGGCAGATTGCACTTGTTAAATAGTTTTTTTAGCACTTTCTCTGATCAGGTTGACACCTATGTTCTTAATCAGAAGCTGCTGGTGTGCTTGAGGAAAATTTTCAGTCCTTGTAAGATGAGAATGACTAGTAACTTGTTAATCTTTATTTAATTTCTAAACTATGGTGGTATAAACAGTGCGCTCTGAGGTCTGTGAGAGTATGTCATGCAATTGGAGTTGGAAATAGAGCACTGTTTAAACAGCAATTCTGACAGGCAAAAAAGAAAAAAGATGTTTTAAGAAACAGTGCTAGAAATGGAAGTTATTGTACAGGACGCTTACCTGTATTTGAACCTTGATGGTTTTTCTGGTCGTATGGTGTTATACCCTTGCACAGCAGATCATTTTCTAGAGGGTCTCTTTGTAGCTCTTTTCTGCTGTGGATGTGTTTTGTACTCACCTGTGAATAAATTCTGGATGCCCTCGAGAAATAAGGGGGCAGTGCCTACCTTAGCCTTACTTAATAACTCTACTAATTCTTGGAGGACTCTGTGAAAGACATAGCCTTGATATAGGTAGCTCAGCTGTTGTCTTGGCAGTCTTCTCAGACCTTTCTTTTTTGGTATACGGCTTTCCTACCTGGAATAGAATAATTTGGGTGCTTTCTTCCAAACTATTTTTTCTGCTTTTATTCTCTGCTTATTTTTTTGTTACAATTCACCTAATCATCTCCAGCTTTAGGCCTTGGCATGAAGGCCTTTATACCGCTGTTGAAGTGGTTTATTGTGAGGCACACTGTGATACTCTGCGAGGAAGAAGTGATCTTTGATGATATCAAAGAATTTTTACAAAGCAACACTGCAAAGGTTGCTCGTACTGCTATTGGCAGGAATATCTGGAATAAAGAAGGAAATTAGTTTGGGTGCTTCAGATCTGAAAAAAGCAGCAAACCTCAAGGTTGAAAGCAGAATGAGATAATAAGCTTGATCTGAATCAGAAAAGTACAATGTAGTTTCTTCCTGAATTCTGGGGCACTCTTGATCTCTCCTTCCTCGGTTCTCAGAAGGACACCGTGAGTTATGCTTCTCCTGTGAAATCTTGTGCTGCATCACGTATTTCATACCTGCATGGCAGAACTTTATCTGTCACCTTAGTCAAGGGTCTTTTGTTTGGTCTCCCATTCCTTATCCCCCCTCTCCCACAGCTTGTGGGACTTGGCCAGTCAACCAGCATCAATAATTAATAGTGAATAACAAGTACTTGCTGAGGTCATCTTATGATGATCTGTTTGTTTGCACAGACTAGTCACTGAACAATGGCAAATAATAGAATTATGAGTAAGTATCTCAGACTGTTTATGCTCAATTTATGAGCAGCAATGAAGTGACTACTTATCTATAGAAGCAGTACAATGCCCAAATGAAAAGGGTAAGAAAGCCAATTTAAAGAGAGGGGTTTAATCTTCCTAGCTGGTGGCTAATGCTACATTCAGATAAGTAGCTATCTGTAATATACTAGAGAAATATCAGTTTACCACCTCCTTATTGTGGCTTTTACTTTACTTTCAATACTTTATGGATATGCATGCATATTTAATTTTTTAACCTGTTGAAGGTTAAAGATTCTTACAACTACTTTCTGCTGTCATTTACTTAGGGGTTTTGAGAGGGACTAACTCTGAACTGTTTTGTTTTGTTTTCAGAAAATAGCCAGAAGTGACAAAACTTGCCAAATCTTTTTGTTTCCTTGAAAGCGCAGATGTCTAAGGGAGTGCTGCTTTGCAAGGACTTTTGCAACCTTTGTTTTTGACTCCTCTGGAATGTGACACATTGTTATCGCAGTTTCTTAAGAAGGCTTTAGTTGCAGGTTTATCATATACTCCAGGCTCACAAACTATTTCCCTGGGGACCACACTGTATTCTTGATTTGCATGGCGTCTTGTGGCCAGCCAGCACCATTCAATTCCTGTCCTCTTGGCATCCTGTCTTAGAAAATGACCTTCTATTCTCCCTCAGTAGCTCCAAGTTGCTATTGAAAAAGTGCCTGCTGTTCAGGAAGACCCACAGGGGTGTCTGGCAAGAGAAAACAGTATCTGAGTCTAGGAAGTTTCAGTGATGTATATATGCACACACACACAGAGGCAGTCATCTCAGGAAAAGCAGAGATGTTTATGTTCCTGTCTTTGAAATGACAAAGAATACAGAAAAATTCCAAATATGTACAGTATGAAACAGGTGCAGAGGATTCCAGTGGCCCACAAAGGGCAACGCGTAAAACTCCAGCTTCCAAAACGCTGGCTGAATTTGTGCTTTGCAAAGTGCAAATTCATAATTTATTTCCAATATACAGTTGGGCAGATGCTGGGGGGGAGGGGGCAGTTTGTGGGGGTTTGTTTTCTTCTTCCTCTCAAAGCTGAATTCTTAAAACAAAACAAAAATCCCTTTTTAGGAATTTATTGCCAAACTGTCAAGGTAGTTCCTGAATGGTTATACTGTAGACATTAAGACATCTGTAAGCTTGGCAGGATCCCTATAGAACAACATTTTTAATCCATTATACACTTAATTATCTTAATTGAGGACACAAATAAAGCTATGTTAAATTTTTGGGAGCAGGTGCCCGCTATCTTCTCTGCAAAAAGGAATGACACTCTAAAAATCACATTCTGCTGATAAGAACTCTTATTTCATTAACCATCTCAAAAAAAGTCAACTATTTTTTTAATCCATAAGAATTTCTATAATGTCACAGAAAAACATTTATTTCATCTTAAGTTCATTAAACCGTCATTGCAAACTTTACCCATTCCCAATTGAGAAAACAGAACAATAAGTTCCCGATTAAGCTTGTAGCAGTTCTTTGCAAATCTTACAGTTCCCAATTTAGCAAGATGGGTAAATGCATATTCAGCTGTATGCATGTTGTTTTCGATGAGTTAAAGGTGGGGTACATACTTAAATTCCTTGCTGATATGTGTCTATCCTGTGCAGTCTAATCAGTCTGACATTTTTAAGAAACACAGTCTAGCTATATTTTATAAGAGCATTGCTTGTATGGAAAAGCAGTCTGTAAGGAGCATATCCATGTGTGTGGTGATACTTACACGTATGAGCGTACATATGAAGTCTCTGCAGCATGTAGACCTAGAGTGAATTAAAAAAAAAACCCTGCTTTTAGTGGGTATAGGCTGGCCAATGTGAAGCACAAGCTCCAGATCATAGAGTTGTCAAGAGTCTCCTAGGGAAAAGAGGAAAGGAGCAATTTCTTCCACCTATTGCACTCCTATGTGGGCTGCATATCTGGGAGTAGAGGCACTGCGAAGTAGTTAGTGGCCCTAAAAGAGCATGGTTGGGTAGGTACCTGACTGCAGGCCTCTCGCTCACCTGGAGGGTGAGGAGTGTCCTGAGGCACAGAAACAAGGTGCTTCTGGCAGAGCTGCGTTTCCTCTGCAGGGTACCAAAGGTGTGCAGCTCCTGATGCTGGAGCTGGGGATGCCCTGCCTGCCTTCAGCTGCAAATGTGCATCTTCCCCAAGCTGTGGTTTGGCTTTATCAAGGAGTGTTGCACTGCAGCTAATAATATATATTGCTTCTTTTAAAAAAAAAAAAAAACCCTATATTTTTGAAGTGTTTTCTAGAATGTTTAAACCCTAGCTAAGGAACAGTGCCCTAGGAAACCTTGGCTCACTACCCAAGCATTTTTCACTCATGTTTGAGTTTCAAAAATAGCTCTTGTTGTTAAGGCTAATCTCAAGACAATAACAAAGTGATGATGATGATAAAAAAATCTCCACCTCCCTCAGAGATTGGGTAGAAGTTCATAGCCTAATCTTTCTTTAAAATATAGCCTTTCCCCATCATAGCTTTTAAACCATTTTGAATGTTATTAGTGACTTAAAAAAAGTCATATTACTGTGGAGCACCAAGCAGGAGTGTTTTCCCTTATTGTTTAAACACCAGAAAAATCCCAAACTGTAAACTTTGGAAACTTGTAAATTAATATTTGTCTTCAGCACTGACAAAGCTGATACCAAGAGCCAGAGGTTTATGTCCCCAGGTATGTGCTTTTCCAGTCCTCTGAGCCTCAGCAGGTTTTAGGGCTGAATGCTACCATGAGGTTGGTGGGCAGGTTTTGGGGTGGGAAAAACCTTAAAAATAAATCTTTCCCTGATTTTAGACTTGGAGGGCATCCTGTTGCTGTTCCATGTCAAGCTGAGGCCAGGGAGGCCTCCTCAGCTTTCTCAGTAATTCCATTCTTGATGTTATTCCCAGGTCTTTGCCTTGGATACTAAAACCCAGTGATGTAGTATGCCTACGGTCTGACATGGTTATATGCTCCCGTGCTGATTTTTATGTTAATCCTTTGATTTGGTTTAACCACGTAGGTTTACATTGATTATACAATAAGCTCCTCAGGTAAGAACGCTGAATCTAATTGCAGTCAACTATCACCACTTTAGTACTTAGTAATGCTTGTTCTGACAAGTCCTCGGAACTTGCTGTTGAAACAAAGCAGTTGTGTTTTCTTATTAAAAATAAAACAATAAAAATGTCAGTAATTCCTTTTCCCTCTCAGGAAATGTTTAATGGATGTGGTTTGAAGTTTGTTGTTGGTTTTTTTTAATCTCTTATGACATTTTTATGTGCTTGTTGAATAGGAAGCTGTAAACAAAAAACTGACATATAATGTTGCTGAAAACCTTTGGTAACAATTTTATATTTTAAAAAAACTTCATCATTATTTCAAAACTAAGCAGAAACAGAAATATTTTTTTCCAAAAGCTTTTTTTTGCAGCTAAAAACTTTCCGGCAGGCAGCATATGAATATTTATAATGCTCCTTGAAAATTTCTTTTTTATTTAAGTAGTGTTAACAATAGGAGTTCAATCAGCCCTAATTATTACTACAGTCATTGACTTTTGGAGGGCAGGTGTACTCAGTGAAGAGAATATCTGAAACATGCTGCAATTTCTTCCCAAAACAAACTTTTGCTTATCTGGTAATGATACAAATTTTTTAATTTTTATTATAAAATACTGCTGAATTAAACTGTTAATTTGAACTTTTAAAATATTTGAAATCTGGGAGGTTCATTGCTTAACTGGGATAGAAAACCTAGTTGAAATCAATCACCTGGATTACATTGGAAAACTGCTGATGGTAATTTAAAAAAAAAGGGAAGAAATTGCCCAACTGGACAAATGCTGGCTCTGTGTACAATATCGTTTCATTCCTGACTAGTTAGATGATGTTTCTTTGCTGGAGCAATTATGCATTCATCTCCCCAGGGGCCCATGTCCTCATGTAAGTGGTAACACACATTCCTCTCTAAAAGTTTTTGGGTATGTCCAGCTGAGGTCATGGTAATTAAAGATAGAAAAGACCCTTTGGATCACCATGTCTTTCCCCCTGCCAAAGCAATTCTGTTTTTTTTAGGAGGTGTATTTACAATTGATTTAACAAACTTTGGAAAAGTGACTCAAGACGAGGCAAATGCTCTTCACTAGGGAGACTGTTCCACATCCAATAGACCATAAGAATACGCTTTTTTCTGATGTTTTCTTATATTTTCCTTTGCTGCAATTATTTTTTCATCTGATAGGCACCTGAGAGTCCCCGGTAACGATTCAATTTGGAGCTTGTCCGCCATTAGCAACTTCCTACTTCATGATGTTGTGCATTAGCTCACTCCCTGAGCAGACATTTGGTTCAGAGCTCAGCACATGATGTGGACTTTCTCAGCTTTTTTTATTACGCTGTTGTTGAGCCGCTCTCTTTCCTGGGAACTCTTAAGCTCTCCTGGGCTTAAAGTCAAGTTTGCTACATGTGAACAACAGCGTGTCAAACGAAGTCAGACCTACAAGTAAAGATTCTAGTTTGAGGGAGGTTTGGGTTGGGGGAGAAATGTTTTTTCTCAATTCTTCTGCTACTTCTTGTTCATAATATTGCCTAGGTTAAACTATAATTACTGGTCAACACTACCCCTCTCCAATACCTCTCTTGACTAGATTTAAAAGGTTGATAATGACCTCACTTAGTCTGGCCTTACATCATTGGAATTCCATATGGTAAACCTATAACTCTGTTGAAGGCAATAGCAGTTTTTACCTGTTTTCCCTGGAGTAAACTGGTACAAGTCAGATGTTGGCACTTCCATTGTCACCACATGTCCTCTCTTGTATGTGCTAATCTATCTACCAAGACAGGTTTTTCTTTCTCTGTGTTCTTCACTGGATACTGGATGATGAGAGAGCTTCATGTTCTGTCATCTTTAAATAAATACCCTTGTATTTTAAAAAGGGAGGAAAAATGAAGATGTAAATGTTTTCAAAAGCTTGATGAGGAGGTTGCTTTCTAGTTGTCAGTGGTGCTTAAGATATAAACAAAAAGAATTGGGAGATTTGTTTTTTAAAACCCTCATGTTCATAGGTGCCTCTGCTTTAGCAGGAGGTTGGGCTGGATGATCTCCTTAGGTTCCTTCCAACCTGGGTTAACCCATGATCCTGTGTTTGAGGTGACAATGGATAATCTAGATACACTGTTTGAGGAAAATTCAGTAACAAATGATTCAGTAGAAATTCATTGTCTGCTTCTCTATTGTGTAGTTGTGTTTTCACAAAGAGCCATGGGATTTTTAGAATTAATCTCCATGTTTTCTTTTCTCTTTTCTGATATCAGACACTATAAGAGACCAGAGTTTTGTCACTGGTAAGCTAAATTGCCTGCCAAGCTCTGCTTTACAGTCAAACTGTTGCTTTTACAGAGACGATAAAAGCTTAAAAAAAAAAAAAAT
>VZTV01003322.1:2069-15807 GCA_013400875.1 Anhinga rufa
GCTCTGAGGGAATTATTCAGATGGCTAACAGGGCTTACATTTAGACCTGAGTTTTTTCTTTCATAACTGTATTGCTTTACTTCCAGTTACAGTCTCTTCCTCCACTCTAAAAATTCTTGCGCCTTGCTAGGCATTATCACACCTTAAACATCTATAAGCCACCTCTTTCAGATCTGCTCAAACTGCATTGTTTTGGGAATATGTGAGAAGGGTGGGATGTGGAGGAGCTGAAAACACGTGTGACAGTGGGAATCCCTCCACTGTCAGTTTACCTGAGGTACTCGTAGAGTCCATACATGGGCAAGAAGTCAATGTCAGACAGAAACATGTATGGCGTGCTGATATGCTTCATGGCCACATTCCTTAGCAGATTCACAGGATAGAACTGGCCCTCCTTGTACACAATATGGTAGCCGACATTGTGGCGGCTCATAAGTACTTCTGAGCCCTGGGCGTAGCGCAGAAATTGCTGGGCTTCTGCATCAGAAAGATAGAGTGCCAGGCTGATTGGACCTTCCCAGTGTTTGCAGATGGCTTCAAGCATCTGGAGCCTGAAAGAGGAAGGGTGAGAGTAAGAACAAGCCGTCTCCCTGTCTGAGACCCTTTGCCTTGGTTCATCTGATCAAATGCAGATATCTATCTTTAAGAGAGACAGATTGGGGTCACTTCATATGCTGTGGAAAGCAATAAATATTTCTACAGCACAATTTGTCTCATCTAAGTTGATGTGTCCTTTGGGACAGATGGACTGCACCCTAGATATGCCTACTTCTCTCCACTGAATACAAGGGAGCCTAAGATGGCCCTAGCTCAGACACACACATCCACAACTCAGATACCTAAAGCTAGGTGAAATCAATACCAACCTTTCTGCCTAAAGCCTTGATGCTGCAAGAAAACCCACATGGACAATGGGACTTCATCTGATGGGAGCTTTGAGCGATTGCAGGGATCTGTCCACGTGGATCTGCTTACAGGATAGGGGTCTTGTAATCTTAAAGAGTGTCTAGTGCCCAGTTCACACTTCAGGTCAGCCTATTGTCACACACTATCATTCTACAATGGTCTTCAACAAGCTTGTGGAGGAGAAAGGTGTAAAGACCCACAGATCATTTTACCTCCTGTTTAGGAAAACCTTCCCCAGTGTTTTGCAAGGTAGTTAGTCAGATCTTAAAAGCTGTTAGAAGTGATAGGTCAAGGGAATACTGATTTATATGAACATTTGCATTGACTAGAAGAAAACTCATTGTCAGGGAAAGGGCAAAAGGATGACGTATCAACAGAAATGGGGTTTACTATGTGTAGGGAGTAAGGAGAGAAGGAGGGAGAGACATGGCATTGCTGTGGAATATCAGACAAAACCATCATTTAAAGTATTAATTTGTATATTTTTTAGCAGTATCTCAAATTTAATTAAATAATTTTTAAAACAGGTTGTATTGATGTATATTTTTTATAACTTCCAGCAGTTACAATACTATTGATGAAAGTAACAACAAAAGATCTCATACACAAACATAAATCAAACCCAGCCTGGTCAAAATTGTTTAAGCACTTTGGGTCATTTATAGAGAATTGCCTAGAGATTAAGATATGCCACCCAAAAATACGGCAAGGACTGATTACAAAGACTCTTGAGTTAATACAAAGGGAAATGAACCTATGCAGCCTAGCCAGATATTCTATTAAATATTTGGAAGAGCAAACTATGCAACGTGATTATCTTCTCTCCCTTCCAAATCCACATTACTAGATTTTTCCTATTAATATTTATACAGAACACAAGAAGTTTTCTGCACCATCGTAATCAGAGAAAATAATTTCCCCCTCCCACTATCTCCCTAAGCTTTGCAGCAGAAAGGAATGATATGCTCATACCAGCAAACACACATTCTGATTTAACATTAATAGCTTTTTCCTGCATTTCTGAATGATCATGATGACATCCAAGATGATAAAATATTTTTTTCTTAGGTATGAGATACTACCTTTATTAGTCTACACCTGGTCCGTTATTTTCTTTTTATCTATTATTGAAACAAAGGTTATTATCAGCCTGAAACATACAGCCGAATTAGAAACACAAGTTGATAAAAAAGATCTAAAAAGTATGTGAAGGCTTTAGGCTTTTGATTGTACAAATAATAAATAGAGAAAAATACTTTTTTATTTTCGCTTTTTTCCTACATAGTGGAAGCCTATTAATCAGGACACTCCAATTCAGCAGCACTCAGATTTAGGGCAGCCTTTTAAAAATGGAATACTTGCCTAGCAAGAAATGCAGCAAAATACCTTTCAAGGACTCCAAGCAGTGGACAAATGGCATACATAACTTATTTAAACGGCACACCTGATAATGCCTTTTCACGATAGCTAAGTGGGAACTGGGTTTTGCTGGTATAAATTTCCAGCTGGACAGCTTAGTGCCCTTTAGAATACTCCATTTTGCTGTGTCGTTCTCATTGACAGGCTCCACTTCCACGAGTTTGATACAGGGACTGCTGGGTGATGCTCCATAATCTACTCTCTGTAGGTTGTTACAATAGTCTCCTTTGACCATAAAACTTAGAATTACGAGTTTCTAAGGACAACATGACCAAGTTATTTTGGTTCTGTTAGTGGTCTTGAGGAATGCGTTCTCTTAAGGATTCTAGAGAAAATAAATATACTCCTGCACTGCATAATAACGAGGTCATAGTTTAATTAGTAATTTTTTATAAAGGTCTGTTTCAGTCAAGAGAATTCTGCTGGAATTCAATAGTTTTGTGAGATTGTTTGTTTTTACTTTTCTTCTTAAGAATACTGAGCCAATTTACAACTTGTCCTCACCCAGACTTCAATCAATGTAATGCTTATCCTGTCTTTCCTCGTCCACATCCTGATCTCACATTTTTGTAACTCCCACTCTGATTTCTGAACCCCAGGTACATACCATGCCTTTGAAAAAGGCTGCCTAACCAAAACACATGCACGAAAACCACAGTGATGCAACCAAGCTGTTCTCCAAGAAAGTGTCACATCAGTATGAAAGGTGACAATTAACCAATAGCAAATAACACTGGATGAAGTCTGTCTCAGAGCTTCTCTCTAAAGACATTAATGTTAGCTCCTAAACCGCATCCCTCTCTTCCATTCCCCAATCCTATAGATAACATAAGCCTGTCACAATAGTCATGTCAGTCTCAGCTCCAGCAGGACTATAACTGGAAACACTGGGAGTTGCTTTTTGCCTTTCCTCATCTTGCATGATCATTTGAAAGAATGATGCAGGAACGTAGTGTATAGCACATTGTTCATGTACATGTCGTCTTACACCTGAGGCACTATTCTTAAATGTCTACAGATACGCTGGAGGAGTTTAATAAAAGTGGCTTAAAGAAGATACAAAAAAAATCAGGCAGTAACTGAAAGATGTGAAAGAAAACAAAGCAGCTAAGCAGTTCTTTGGTATGATATTATTTATTGATTTTAGCTGAAAGAAAGTATTTCCAACTCAAATCAATAATTTATAGCAACACACCAACAAAGTAGGGAGGATTTTTCCTGCACAGCGTCAAGAGGGCTCTTTCTGAATAAAAATGTGTGGTTCTGTCTATCAATAAAAACATGTGCCCCAGTGAGGATCCAGAAAGGGAAACAGATGCTCAGACTCTGCATCAGTGCCAGTGAATCAGCACTGAGCCCCAGCTCATTGTTTTGAATTAAATTCTGGGGGGAAAATATACCATGTGCGCACATCAGCTTTAGTAATTTACTGTGGCACTCGCTCAGGGTCTGGCTTAATTTATTTCTTTATTTTTTTGCTCAAAGGTTTGTGAACACTTAAGAAATGTTTCCTCAATTAAAAATCAATAGAACAGACACTGATGTGCATAACAAATCATAACACAATGTGCAGGATGCAGTGCTGAGGCACTTACAAAACAGAATAGCCCTCACTCGTTTGTGCTTATTTTCAAAACAGGCTGTAAACGTTTTGTTGATCCTCTGACTCTCCTGGAATACTGCTGACCTTCCACTGGGGTAGCAGTGGTAGTATTCACGGGTCACGTTGTATTCTGTATGTGCTCGGCTAAATGAAATATCATTTTCTGGCTAATATTCAAGGAGTTCTGACCTGTTTTGTAACCAACTCTGATAGCATTAACTACAAAGTTTGGACTACATTTGAACTGAGAAGCGGGAGGAAGAAGGAGACTGACAATTCAAAGTTTCACAGAGCTGGCTGATCTGGACTGTGCTTTCAGAGCTTCTGAAAAACAACAACTAGTATCAATTGTAGGAATCAGAAAGGTGCAGGTGGAACTTGTCACGGAATGGATAATGGATTATTTTTTTTCCCAAATGAAATACCAGTTAAACTCCACTTTACATCAGAAGTAAAAAGTTGAAAAGAGTTAAACTAGAAATGTTATTCTGAAAATCAACATTTGTATAAACATGCAATGACTCCTCTTAAAAGGAGATTTTTCATTTCACATTAGCACATTAAAAAAAAATTTATTTTCAACTTCCCAGTTCAAAACTAAAATGTTTAGTTTTGATTTTCATTGTAAGAAAAATCTCTAATTGAAATTTTTTGCAAGGAAAATGCCACTGAAAGCAAAACTAACATTGTCTAATGAGGAAATACTGCATGTAAAAACTTGGTCAGCTGCTTGCCTAAGTCTATTACAAACATCTGTTTTTTCTAAGTTGCTGCAAAACTACACAAACTAATAATGCCTCACGATCCTGACAAGTAACAACTCCTGCAGTTCCAGTATTCAGCCTCTCATGAACTCTACCCACACTCATGTGTGCACTGCAGGGTTGAAGCCTGGATGCATGAGTGACATCTACATGAGCTACTCCTAATTCAAGAAAGGCCTTACAGTATGATATCCAAGTTTCCATGAAAGTGAGTTATTTCTCTCCCCAAAGCATTACATAGTTGGATTTCTCTGTAAGAAAATACTAATTGTCTCACACTTCCCGATGAACAAGAGATTTTCCCCACCTGTCCATTGAAAGTTGAGCCACCAGTGTTACATCGGTATTGTCTGAAGCAGGCTCATATTCGTAATGGAGAAAATACAAATGAGTGCGATGGACGGTGAAACGTTCTCGACGAAATTCATAGCATAAGTCATCCTCGTCCAGTTCAGACAGCTGTTTCTGGAGCTGTAAGGAAAGAGTGGACATAACGATAAGTTCTTTATAATTTTTAGCAAATCCGAGAGAATTAGGAGGTTGGGAACTTGCAGCATGATGCAATGGGGAGAGGAAGTGGAACATACGGAGCAGCAGAGTTTTCCCAAGCCTTGCTCCTGCTAGTCACTGGACAAGAGATTAGAAGAAAATCACTTGTAAGCAAAAAGGCAGGCAGACCATTGTATTATGGTCTATATATTGTATATATTATCTGTATTACATACTTTCAATATCCAGACTAGCAATGAAGCACTGAACAATCGCAAGTTTAGTAATTGCCAAGTTTCAGAGTTAATGCTCCAACGTGATGCGTAACGTCATTCCTTATTAGAAGCAGTGTTTCAAACTACTCGTAGACATACAGCTCTAGTAGACAAGACTCAGCAGCAGATTAAGCTTGTATGCTGGACTGAGCAATTCCCATTCTGCTGCCTCTGTTGGAGAATAGTAACTGCTGCTAGCAGCGTGGACAGACAGCTGGAAAAGTAACATCTCTAACTGATCATTATTCCATCTCCTGATATTTATGTATCTGCACCAGTTCAATTCTGCAATGAAAATAATCTTTTAACTGCAGAGGTGCCAGAATCAAGCCTAGACTTTTAACAGGATTTATGCTTCTGGATACCTAGCCTGAGAAATCCAAAGGATGGCAGATTGGCAGGGAACAGGTATTTTTTTGGCTCCCTTGGAAACCAAGACCCTTCAAAGTCAAAATGGGCATCTCAAAGCAATCCAATCCTGAATCACGTAGACATGTAGCTTTAAGAGAATAAAAGTTTAGCTCTGGGGAAAGGAGGAAGAGAAAAACTGGCCAAATGTCTATGCAGCTGACCAATTCCATCCCTGAACTATATTATTTTAAAGCCAAACATCTGTCTAGATTATTTAAAATGCATTCATTTAAAAGGAAAAATCAGTCATACCTGCTGTAAAATGTACTACAAAATGTAATGAAGATGAAAAATATATATGGTCTTAACATGTCCAATAGAGTTCCATTTGTGTTGCTCTAAAATTTAGGTTATTAGTAAAGGTATCATTTTATTTCTTAAAAGCATCATATAAGAAGAATACAATCACATATTTATCAGTAGATAAGAAAAATATTCATTTTATAGGAATTTTGCAAGTTTTGGTAAAAATCACAGTGCCCTTCAAAACTGTTTCATGCAACAAAAAGATTATTGAATTGAAGACATCCATTTAGATTTTAAAATCTCTTCTTTTTGTCCTGTTCAGAATGGCAGGACAAGGGGCAATGGGCACAAGTTGGAACACAGGAGGTTCTACTTGAATATGAAGAAAAACTTCTTTCCTGTGAGGGTGACAGAGCAGTGGCACAGGCTGCCCAGAGAGGCTGTGGAGTCTCCTTCGCTGGAGACATTCAAACCCCACCTGGACGCGGTCCTGTGCCCCCTGCTCTAGGTGTGCCTGCTCACGCAGGGGGGTTGGACGAGGTGATCTCCAGAGGTCCCTTCCAACCCCCACCATTCTGTGATTCTGTGATTCTTTGACTTAAAAGTAATAGTTTCACCATCTTCAAGAAAAAAAATGGAACATGTAGGTGTTTCTTGTTCTAATACTGTGTTAAGAAGAGCTGTTGTTCTTGGAACTATAAGCATAATGGTTGTCATCAACAATAATGTTTACAGCTGAATGTTGCCCTGTGAAGGCAGATGGAATAATTCCTGATATTTTCCTGTACACCACTCTATAATCTTCTTTTGAATAATGGAAATGCCTCCTTTGATTTCAATGAGTTTTGGATCAGGCTCTAATTCTTCTGTGCTATTGTTCTGCACAGATCTTAAAACATCCCTCAAGAGAGACTGCTTTTAGAAAGATGACAGTCTGAATCTTGACAAATCTTTACTCAGGCAAAACTTCTATTGAAATCAAGATCTCTTTTGGTAGAATAGAAATCAGGAGTTCTTTTACATATTCTTGGAGTTTCATTCATTCTGCTTTACAAATCACCATTCAGCTGAGCCTGTACTTTATTTTCCAAGTCACATTCAAAGAATATTTGAATTAAACCCAATATTTACAACAATGACTAAAAAGAATATTGTATCTTTCTGTGTCTTCCTTGAAAAGAGACATTAGTGTGCCCTTAACAGAATTATCAAGGAGATGATTGAAATTTAAATGGTTAAAACAATAGCAAAGCACATTTCAGGGGTACCTTACTATCCTGCTGTAGGTACAAACGGCCAGGCTAGAAGTTTATAATTGTACAGCAGCTATTAACTAGGCAGTCACTGAATGATTATCAGATTACATTCGGGTTGCAAGCTAAGAGGATATAAATACTTAATTATGAGTTACAGAATAACATTTGGGGCTAAATTACAGCTTTGTGTACTACAGAGCTCTAGGTGGGGGAAGAAGAGGAGACACAGCTTCTTAGAGGCCCCAGTATTTTGATAGTGAAACTCACCAAGTCACAAAGTTGGTGATGGAAGTGAAGGAGAGAGGCAAACAGCAGAGGACCCCTTCTGCTAACAGGGAAAGAGGAACCTTGCTCTTTCCATTGCATTTCTTGGGGTCAGGATTTTGTCTCTGTCCTGTCAGACTTTTTCTGAGCCTGCAGCTATGCTGATAGTTTGCAAGGTTCTCCCTGGCGCTTCCCATGACTCATGCTCAGTACTGTAGGTAGTGTTGGGACCCAAGAGAAGAGATGACAGCAGTGTCCGTTCCCCTTG
Source organism: Anhinga rufa (assembly GCA_013400875.1). Classification (NCBI taxonomy): domain Eukaryota; kingdom Metazoa; phylum Chordata; class Aves; order Suliformes; family Anhingidae; genus Anhinga; species Anhinga rufa. The sequence goes on from VZTV01003322.1 coordinate 9,971, forward strand.
GAGAGAGTGGTCCCCAGAAGGACCGTGAATGTGGTGTGCTCTGACTGTCCCCCAGCCTCTGCCTCCAGCACCCTCCACTTGAGTGCAGGCAGGCTGCTGGAGAGAAGCCCAAGCACCAGCTGTCTGAGAGCCCTGGCTAATATGTGGGTATCACTTGGCAGGGTCAGACATGCAGCTCCATCGGCACTTTGCAGGAATGCTTGTGCAGTCCTTGCCTCCTCATACCATGAGCCCAAACTGCTAGGCAGCCTTAGGAACCATACTCTGCAGGCTGCACTAACACAGCTTACTTAAGGTGTGCTACTTCAGGTAGGACAACCAGCATAGGACAGGCTATGATTTGGTCTGTAGTACTGTCACTGCGTATGTGGCAAGCGGTCTGCATTAAGAATGGGCTTATCCTGCAATGGTGAGGCAACAGGCACTGGAAAGCAATAGCATGTGATTATCCATATGAAAACCCCTCTCCTACTGGAAGCAATGCTGGACACACTAGGCACCCTGGATTTGGTCCAGCAAGACCCATAAGTTCACAAGCTATCTCACTGAAGCTAATGGTATGATATGCATAAAGTATCAGAATCAATGTGCTGAGTGCTGCACAGTTTTATACAGTTTAAGAGCCCTCTTCCCTCTCTTGCTTTCTTTGTTCCCCCAGTTCATATATACACTCACATACCCATGTCCCAGTATCACATACACATATAAAGGCTGCTTCCTCTTTACTATGAAGAGATACCCTCTTTACTATGAAGAGGCACATACAATCTATAAATACATATTGCATACTGTCACATGCTATTTTAACACACATATTTAAAATGAAGAATGTTAAAGATGAACAACATTCAGAAGACAGGGAATTGTCTAAGACAGTCACATATATATCCTTAAATTTATCTCTGAGTTACCTCGTATTGTTTTTCAGTTACATGATCACATAAAATTTCTCCAACAATATAATCTTATTTACAGCACGCATATTGTGTAGATCCATTATTTACAGACAAAGAACTTACAGCCTCATTTAAGGTTTGCACCCACATTATGCCTTCATGAAAAGATGGGTTTATAACAGGAATGCTGACAGATCTATGCAAACAGATGCTTACTTAAACACAGTGCACATTCAGAATGGGGACCTTAATATCAGCTGGATTTGATAAAAAGATGGCATCCCCATTATGAACCCCTCCATTATAGGTATAACAATATGCCTAATTCAGCAAAGATTTCTCAACCTTAGAGTGACAGCATGTATTCTCATAAGCAAGTACCTGCTTAGCATGAGATTCACTGTTTCTACAAGATTTTCAATGCTAAGGCTACTTGCCACTGAGCATGTGGGAAATGTCACCTCTAGGAAACACAGTTAAAAAATGTATTCTTTTCCGACTGTGTACAGTAGATGTTCTCTTAGGAAATACTGTAGTGGGAAATAAGTGCTTTCATTAGCATCATGATTTTACTTGTTTCAGAAATAGAAATGGCAGCCATGGCATGCATAATGCCAAAACAAAGAGAATAATACATAAAAAGATATATGCTAAATTACTTCTCTGGGCAACCAGCTGTGGCAGGTGATCAGACTTCAAATCAGGAAAAGCAGTTTTCGAAGCTAGGCTGGCCAGAGAGGCATAGGCAGGCCAGAAGGTATTCAACTCTACTCAAAATCATAATGATTTACCAGGTCTACTTGTCTGACTGATACATCTGTATGAGATGAGGTGGTGTTTTCTATCCATGTGACAGATGGCAGATCCGTATGATACACGGCACACAACATGTACTTTTCACCACCAAACTGGTTAGTCTGCTCATAAATCTCCCCTCCTAAGGCTGTTCTTAGTGTAAGCAAATTTGTGATTGGCTTTTTTTTTTTTAACTGCTGTGTCACAGAAACAATATACTTCCCACCAAAATGTACAGGACTTCATCTCTGATGAGATCAATCCAAAATCCAGGATCAGAAGTATTTTCTTAGGGATTAGTGATATTTAAAAAAAACACCACCAAACAACATTTTGTGTCTAGAGGCCATTTAGATCTTGGGGAAGGGGATAAAAAGTCTAATGTAGGCATCTCTCTCTCATCAAGTGTTTAAGGTGAGGTGAGATGACACTAGTCTTAAGTCACTCACTCACTCAATATCATGCTAACACAACAGGAACTGAGCAGCTTAGATGAAAACTTTTAACTTTCAGATCATCTCTCCTTCTCCCTGGTGTGTGCAGTTAAGATTCATAGCACAAAATCAACTCAGTTTAGCTACTGAGATGAAAACTAACACCAGCCCAGGATGAAACTATAATCTGGTTATAAACTGCAGCAGTTTCATTTCCTCCTGGATAGCTGTCCCAGTTCCCCCTAGTAGGCAATTTGGATTGCAACACTTAGCACTTTCAAAGTGTGTGAATTAACTGTTGCCTTCAGCATGGCATAAACAAAGCAGATGATGATGTAGGGAGGAAAAAGCATTCACTAAGTCTTGTTTGGGATGACCTACATAAAGTAATTCTGACTTCTCCAATGATTAGTAATAAAAGCCAGACTAATCCTACGTCAATTAAACCTTTATTCCTCCCATGCCATAAAATTTTGTACATTTGCTATGGGTCAAACTGAGCCTTCTGTGAAACAAAGCTGTGCTAAGGACAAAGGGGATAGCATCTGAGCAAGCCTACCTAGCAAGAGGAATTTTGCTGCAGCATGTAAGAAGTAGTAAAGACTTGTGCTAAATGGAAGTAATGGCTTATCTTGACCACACTAATCAACACAATTAAGAATCCAATTTTTAGGCATGCATAACTTCTTAGACAGTTCTGTACATATGAAGTACAACTACCCTCGATCTCAGCTGCAGATGTAACATCTTGGTAGTACTCTGCATCTCCTTTCCCCAGGTTCCTGCCAAACCTCCTTGGCTGAGCTGTTCCCAGACCTCCTGTGCAGCACAGTGCCCTGACAGGTTGGTCTCCTTGCTTTTGTTTCCCTAGACTGTTCCTAGCCCTGTTCCTTCTTGTGTGGCAAGTTCCACAGCCTAACTTAGTCCCAGCCCTGTTTCTAGTCCCATGGTTCCTATTCAAGTAGTCTGTCAACTCCCTATAACTACCCTATGATGAACCATCAGTCATTTCCTCTTCCTGCTCCAAACACTTTCTCTCCAGAACCTGTCTCAATTAACATTTTCCTTTCTGCCTTTGATCTAGTTTTCATCCCTTTTATATATGAATCTGGATTTTTTTCTCCTCCATATTGTCTGGACACATCACTGAGGGCAATGGATGCCCCTCAGAACAGAGACCAAATAAGTTCCTGCTCTCAGCTCACTGTCCAGTCAGAACCTGGCATGGAGCGTTCAGGAGAAACAGCAACAGAAAATTCCAGTCTTTGTCCAGGTCCCCTGCCTGCAGCATGCTCAACTCTGCTGTGTCACTGGGATATATGTAATCTGGTCAGATGTATCCATGCACACTCCCAAGAAAGTCTCCAGAGATCTGAGCCTCCTTAAAATCAAAGAAAACACTACTGACCATGTGTAAGCCATGATTTTTTAGCATTATAATTTGCCTAATTATTCATCAGGTTGGCAAAAGACATGTTCCTGGCCCAAAATTTGGTTCCTTCTCTGAGGAATGGAGTATTTCCATGACGAAGTCATTAGAACTTGTGGTGTGGGCAAACCTCCCAAGCTTTTCCCCATGTTTCACTTTAAAAAATGAGAGAAAATTAAAAACGAGGCATACCAACATGAAAAAAAAAAAATCCCAGTCCACATGATACCCATCTAGCAATATTATAAGCAGTTGAAAGCTGTATAATGGCAACTTTCAGGCAACTAACAGGATGGCCTACCAGCTCAGCATTTAATAACAATAACCGTTATAATAATAGAAACAAACAGCGGGGGAAGTCAGGATTTCACCTCAAAACTGCCATATACCATCTGTTATTGCTAGAGAAAGACTATGTCATGACAAAATAGTTACTTTAAATCCCAGCCCTACAAATGATGCAGTATTCTGAAATTATGCAGGAGCAAAGGGTACTCAAAGCATCAGCCTGACTGCAAGTTCAGTACCCTGATACTAACTCGGAAGCTCCCTTTGCATGCTATTTTCAGACACTCAAAAACTGCTAAATTTGTTAGTAGAGTTTATACTATGTGGTACATTGCTAGAATCTCCTGCTCTCCTGGTAGATATTACAAGCTGGCATGCACAGCCATTTGCTAATATTAAGAATCTCTGTTTTTGCACAAAAAAAAAAGTAAATCAGTAAAAGCATATTTAGTAAGTAAATATACACCTAAGCAAGTGTTTTCAGGAAGAACTCTGTTTTTTTACATGGTTTCTTTGTATTGTTGATTTGAAAATCTGAAAAAAAAAAAATCTGCAGAGAATTTTTTCCTGTGTTTTCTGAAAGTCTTCTCTAATGGAAATCTACTGTCCTTTTCTTAAACTGAGTGAAATCAGTGATATACTTCCCACTGATCTTGCTCTGGGCTTTGGATCAGGACACAGGCTTCACTAATAGGGGACACCACATTCAACCTTCAAATTTAATGCTTTGGCAGAAGTACCTGGTGAGAAGCTGTCTGCAGGAAAGAAGTTTTATGAGAATGCTAAAAGGTTGAGTGTGTGCTTGTGTGCTAAAATCAGGCTTACAATATCTATCTCATAGCTTAACTATAGAGATAGGCTGGTACACAGAAGATCCTGTTGAAATATTTTAGGCTTTACAGTAGGTCCTTTAGAATGAAGTGCTGGACATAAGCATTAAAAGCCAATAGGAAATGTTCGAATTTGAGATTATTGTGAGCTTCGTCTTTGTGGGTTTCCCTAAAATCTTCTGCATTTCTTCAAGATAAGAAAGGAGTGAGAAGGGGAAATAGCACGGAATAAGTAGGAAGGAGTGACTAAGGACATGCTCCAAAGGCCACTTGAGTCAATGGCTGTGTTTACAGGAGGATTTGGTTCATATTCTGAATTACCCATCCAGAATGTGCACAAAAGGCAAAGGGGTGATTGTTATACTAGTTTGAGAAGAGTCTGCTCTGTGTAATTTCATTTTAATTCATACTGAATAAAGGGGACTTAAAGTACTGCTCTATGGCAAGGAGCATGTGGCAGGCTCCTGTCCAGGGCCGGTCCCTGCAACATACAGGGTCTTCCAGATTGAATATTTCAAGAAAATGATGAATCATGTATGTACACATAGACATACATATAAGCATTTTTACATAAACTGAAAAATTACCCCAGTCTTTATTTCTTTGCCTCCAATATTTCAGTTTCAGAGCCCTATTTGTTCTGTTCATGCCCATTTGCAATGTTCTGGAACCTAATAGCAGTGCTTTTTGGTGCATCTGAAGATCAACAACTGACTAGATCAGGACTATGAAGCATAAAATCCAAAGACTGTCTTTAGACTTCTTGAAACTCGGTCTGTGGTATTATATTTCCTTAGCAAACATTAAGAAAGCAGAAAAGTACTAATCCTTCCACATGCATATAGACATATATTTAACCATACATGCATGCACATACATACACAGAGGAAGAGCGAGAAATTAATGTAAGATCTGATTAACTTTTAAACTAATGTCCCTTTACATCTCTCTGGCACTGAAGAGTCCTCAAAGGGGAGGATACCTGATTTACATTCACTTTAAGGCCATCTCAATACTGATGGGAAGTGTAAAGGGGCTTTACAGTAACAGAACCAGCCCAATGGTACCCACACTTTCTTTTCATGTTTTACAGATATTTGCATTACAAATGAAATTCCTTAATTACAGGTTGCATTCTAAATAAAACTTCATTATAAATATTAAA
>VZTV01003331.1:0-11959 GCA_013400875.1 Anhinga rufa
ATATTCTGTGATGCCCCTCAACTGGTGGGTGGTCCTAGATGGTCCATTAGTGTCTGCCCCAAAGCTTTCTTGGTTTTGCAGGTCTAAGCAGAATAAGTTTTTACTTACGATGGTGAATATGGTCAATGGAAATGTATGAGTGTGTGTAAAGGTGTCTATGGAAAGCCTTCAGTCAGCCATAAAGATAATTTCCTTTATACTTCAACTAGGGTATGCCTGCATTGCAGCCATGAGTGAGCTTTCACCTAGTCCACTCACCCAGCAGTAACAAGTTAGGTGCAGTTCAGTGCAACGTCACTGTTTCCAGGGTGGGGTTGTACAGTCTTTGCTGAAGTCCACTGGGAACCAGTTTACCCCTATTCTGAGCAGACACACTTCTCAGTTCCTCAAGGCATCTGCCTCAGTTTTGGGTGCCTTTGCTATTCTTACTGTCAGAGCCCCACTTGAGATGCAGGGTCCTAAGTCACCTGGGTATTTTTTGGCAACATTTTTTCTCCACATTATTCAATTCATCAGAAAAACTTGGAAGGTCCTGATGCTTGCTATTTTAATACAGTATTTTAAACCATGGGTTGCATCAATTTAAACCAGAAAGGAGGCATTGACAATCAGAGCTATAAGGGAAGTGGGAATGAGAGGAAAATGGGATCCTGACTGTTTCCTTTGGGTTCAGAAGTTTTCTCAGGCATTCTCAATTGTTCTGATACATTTTTGTTGCTCCTTGCCCTACTAGTGATAATGGAGTGATTGCTTACTTGTTCCAGGGCGTGAGCCAACATCATATTTATAAAAAGAAGTGTTGGGGTGTTGAGCTAATTGAAGGATTCTAGTGGCCCAGTGTTCTGGGAGCACAAAATAATTGCACACAAAGCACAAACAGGTCTGGCACAAAATGGAAATACCCTCCGTGAAAAATCGTTCTGTAGGCAATTGAGTGAGGAACATTTCCGTCCACTGTCTGTTTCTGAATGGTGAAGACAATTAGTAGGCCAAAATGCTAGGTCTGCATTAGCAATTATGCCTTAATAATTATTAGATTTTTTTTTGCCCGAGGGACAGTGTTTATTCCAGTTCAAGCTGAAAAGTCCAACCTAATGTGGATCTTGCTGAGCTCTTGAAAATCTTTTACACCCGTGGTGCAGTTATTTTCCCCCCCTTGCATCTGGATTTAATTATTACATTTCTTAAAAACAAGAACCAGCTGCAGTGCTGAAAGCACTGTGGAGCCTGTAGTCATATTCTGTTTCTTCAGACTTCTGCTGGTAGGGGTGCAAGATGGGACTGAAGATGGAAGACAATCCACATACACAGGGTATGAGTTTACTCTCATATTATATTCAAGCAGTTTCATCAATTTCATTGCAGCTGCTCCTGATCTGTGCCTGCATAACTGAGGGTGGAAACAGGTCCCTGTTCCTTCCCTGCTGCCAGCTAGCAGTAGTGGTGCAAGGCCACGGCTGCACCACAGGCTACCTCTGCATAGGGGTAGGTATGTTTGCTGTGACCCTGCCTCTTCTGGCTTGCTTCTCCCAAAAGAAGAGTGCCATGCTGGTAAAATGTGCAGAGTGTTCTCTGTGGTTACATCTGCATCAGCCAACTGAAGAAGGGCAAGGCATGATTTTAGGCACTGGCTTATGATCATCCATACTGACAGTTCATTTCCTGCCTTGGTTTTTGCTCTTTGCAGACTGTGATTTTCCTGACAGTGTCCAGGCACAGCTCAGAGCATGGCATCTGTTGGGACGTGTTCCCACAAAGCAATCTGTATGGGACTGTTGTTTTCTGGGCAAACACAGAGAGAGCTTCAGCACGTGGACATGGGCTGCATTATGCTACTTGACTAGGAGGTCCCCACACTGCTTTATTCGGTAACTCAGATGTAGCCATTGACTCTCTCATCTAAATGTCGGAAAACATGGCACATTTCTTTAGTTAGTACTGGAACATGTAACTTTCCTGTGAATATATAAAAGCACAAAGAGTCTCTTGCTTCCACAATAAAAGGCTCCCTTGGATCCACACCAGTGTTTGTATTTCCAGAGTTTTCTCTTGAGTGTTAGGGTACATGAAGCAGTGTGATTCAGGGCTAAATGGTCTACATGAAAACATTTCAGCCTTTGTTATATTCATTATACTCATGCCTACCAGTCTTGGGCCAGGAATCTCATTATATTTGATCCAAAACAAATCCAGAAGAAAAAGATGGTACTTGCCTTCAGGACCATTGTAAAAAAGGAGGCAGCTGGTGCACTTGAGGAAATGAAGCTGAAGAACAGTACTCAAAGTAGTGGTCATGGCACATCAGCTGCCAAATCACTGCTAAGTTTAGTGTCAGCTAAGGCTTGGTTGTAGCTGGCCAGCAGTGTTATGCTCTTTGCTGCTAGAGATACAGTCAAAAGGTATGCTTCCTTCCAGGTCTGAGAAGGATCCTCAGTGGGCTGCATGGGTGTTCAGACATCAGGGCAAAGATCAAACGTGGTATTACTTAACAGATTCTCTCTTCAAAGGTCTATTCAGGATAGTAAAAGTGAGTGCAGCCTGGGCACAGTTGAGTCCTATAAACTCACACCTATATTTTGTGTAGGAGGGTGTATTTTGTGTAGAAGGGTGAGTTTTGATGCCAAGAGGTAAAAGTGCACATTTTTTTAGTTTCTGGCAGCTATTATTTCTTCGTTACTTCTTCATATGCCAAGAGGCTAGACAAATGACTGTAGCATGATTTATGGCATGCTACCCAACACAATAACTGCTCCTGATCATGCTTTTTAAGCCTTCAGTGGAAGAGAATTAAATTAATTCTCATTACCTGTCATCTGGTGATGGTAAAGAATATACAGAGATAGTTACCTCTGGCTAAGCTGACATACCACAGCTTGTTCACCTGCTTTATCTTGATGATGTAGCAAGTTTATTGGACATATAATTTAATTTTGAAAAGATATTTGTGCATTTGAGTTTCCATTTTTCTGCAGTCTGACCTGTTCTGTAAAGGTGGTAAAAGTATTGTAAGAAGTCATATACTTAAGTTAGTCTTAGTCTGAGAACTGTGAAGTCTGGTGTGACAGGCTATCTCTCAATCAAATCATCTATGGAGAATTGTGATACATATTGTGAATTATTTGCATAATAATATTTATCACTTGACATCAGTTGATCAATGGTTTCTGAACTGTGGGACGCTCAAAAGTCCTTGCTGTCTTTTACGGAGTGAAAGAAAAGAAGAAGAAAAGAAAACAAATTCTACTTGAACATTATTAAGCTTCACCTCAGATGCCAGGGAAAAGAAAATAGAAAAATATTGCTCCTCTGCCTGATATAACAGGCATCGTATCAACCATAGATACCTGTCAAAGTAGGACACATGAGTAAATAAAGCCCAAGTTTTTAATGCATTCATGAAAACAATCAGACAAAGTGAGTGTAGCAACAGATTCTTCCCTTCTTGATGGTTTCCCATCAAGGTTTAATGTTTTTCTGGAAGGAAAGTTTTAGCCAAATGGAAGTCTATGACTCAGGAAAATACTATATCCCTGAAACTCTCCATCTTTTGCTCTACAGGGGTGAATGAATATTCTAAACATCCTCCATCCATTTTAAAATCTGTGTATCTGAAAGAGAGACAAGTCTGCTGGAAGTGCGTGGCATTGCCATGGAAACAACAGGCCTCTGCTCCTTGGGGACATTTCCAAACCCAATGCAAACATGCTTGCTTTTGTTTATTTTTTTTTTTATGAGCAGTATTTGGAATTGGCAGCCACAGTTCTGAGGCCTTTTTGAAGATTGTTTGCTTAGGCCAACTTGAGATAAATAGCCTACTGCCCTTCCTAAAAATAAAGATGTTTTCCTGCTTGGATATCTCCCAGTACTTTAGTTTATGTAATTATTTATTAGAAATAAGATTATTAGAGAAACAAGTCTGAGAAAGCAGTCTTCTACTGCACATTTGATGCTATTCCAATTTCTTTGGTCTTCTCAGAATAGGTAGGACACTTTTCCAAAGAGATTCCTGGTCTTTCTCGCCTACAATAGGGCCTTCATGTTCCGAAATACTCAATCCCAAGCCAAGTGCTCACAGAAAGCACGTCATATTTTCAGCATTCAACAGGTCCCACCTGACATGTCTGTGTCAGCCATGAAGACAGTCCTGGGCTGAACCCAAGAGGACCTCCATGTCCCAGGTGCAGTGCTGTGCTAACACAGCTGTGGCTGTACTAGTGCGGGGGCATCCTGGCCAGCAGCCTCCACAGCTGGGTGGTGGGACTGTGTGTAGGAAGCCCAAACCACAGCAGGCTGGGAGTCATCAACGTGGAGACATCCACATGGGAAGAAGCCAGCTAGACAGCCTTTGTATGGTTTAATTCCTTCTATACTAAAATGTGTCTAAAGTAGGTCAGCTGTGCCTGTTGCTCTCTCCTGACTGTGAAGGGGGACTTGGGGGACAACTCACATGTAGGCACCTGTACTGCATACAAAGTCTGGGGACATTAAACCTATTGCACGTCAGGTGTGCTGTGCTGTGTAGAGGTGTCCACACCTGGTGCTATGCCACAGATCTGGCCAAACTGCAGGACACCCTGTACCTCTGGAGAAGTGCAAAGGCTCCTAACAGTCTGTTCCACCAGTCAGTATCTTTCAGGTAGAGAAAGTGGATCCATCTAAAGGAAACCTTGGTGTCTGACAGGCTTAGGCGATTCTGTTTCTATATTTAGTTTAGGCTGATTCTAGCCAGTTCAGAGTGTGATCATGGGATGTTTCCCTTTATCTGGATAGTGTCTCCTCTGATATTTACAGCTAGTTCTCCAAAGAAGCTGTATTATATTACCCTGCACTGGTGCCACCTTCCTCACTGAATACTTCAGCATTCAAAAATCTGCAAACAAAATCTTTCCAGCCCATCTCTGAAATAAGTTTTTCTTCTTTGAGGGGCACAAAGCATACCTGTACCGTGGCATCTTTGGTAAAGCTATAATTCTTAGGAAGAGTTTTAAAATGCCACTGGACATTTGTTATCTGGAAATGAATTTTATTGCTGCTAGTAGCTCGGTCCCATTTCAACTTGATGGCTTTGGACAGCACAGAACTTATTTAGGAAAGAGATCTGTAAGAAATTATTATTAAGACTTTGTATTGTCATCCAAAATACTTGGTGCTCACTGCAAACAGGGACTTTAGTTCTAAAACATGCCTGTGAGATACATGATTATCCCATTTTACAAAGAGCAAAACTGACTCCTGCCGTCATGTTAGTGCTGTCATGTTATTTCCTGGCTCAAGTTGCAATTAAGCACTGCACATTAGATACAGATGGAAAGAAGAGCTCTGGTGCTGTGAGTGACTTTGACAATCTCCAGAGCTAGTGACTTGAGTAAAACTCCCCAAATAACTGTGCAACTAAGCTCTAGCACAGAAAGGAGCACGCCCCCATTCTAAGGACAACTTCTGGTTCCTCCAAAATGCACACTTTTTGCTCCACTAAAAATACTGCTTTGCCAAACTGGGATGTAAATAAACAAAGTGTTTGACTCCATGGGCATCCTAGCCTAAAACCACTCTGGGTAGGCACAAATTGTATGGCTTATCATGCCTGGAAAGCATTAACTACAAAGCAATCTTTTTTACCTCAGGTAGATATATGAGTCTTTTTCTGGTGTTTCATTCAGCAAGAAAGTACTGAGGGCACCAACATGACTTCTACATCTGCTTTTCAGCTCAGGACAAAATTGACTTCCAGTATATTTAAACATAGATTTTTAAAATCCAGACTGCCAGTTGTAGACTGATGGACATTTGACCGTTTCTTGCTCCCTGGGAGCAAAGTAACAGACGTTTCAAATTCCTTGGGTCAAAACCATATTATTCATAAGCATAGACACAAAGATTTAGTTCTTCTTCAGTCTGCTGGGTAACTTCAGGCAAACAAAAAGAGCTTCAATAACACTGTGCCCCACTGTCCTGACATTCCTGCCTTTGGTGACCTGCAGGAGAAACCCCTCTCCATTTGTTGCTAAAACACAAAATCCAGCAGATCTACAGTATACACTGTGTGCAACTGCAGCTCAGTGCTGGCACATACGACTGGTGAGCGGCGCACTCAGGAGCCCTGGGCTCATTGCTTGCTTACACAGCCACCATGCACTTTACTGAAAAGGTCTTAAACTGCTGGTGGTTACATTTTGGCTCAAGCATTCAGCATGGGTAGTATTCAGGAGTATCTTGTGACTACAGGGGATCTCAAAAGTGTGTGTGTACATGGGGATGGTTGAGGGTTAAGTGGGGGAAAGGATATAGCTATATTTCCTCTGCAGGATCCTGACGTTGACTCAGCCATGCTGGTTGCTGCCTCAGTCCCAGAGAACTGGATGGACTTGCATGTTCACTAGAAAACCTATGAACTGCACTTGCTGTGTAGAGTCAGCAGATAGGAAAGCCTGCATACATTTCCCTCTTTTCTGAACGCATAGGCAGCTGCACTGGGCCCATCAGAGATTGAGTTTACCAGACTAATAGGGTGTTTATTATTTAATGCTCCGATTTGAATGGTCTTTAAGTTATGGAGATGGAGCCCTGTTTCTGGCAGGGGAAGAATATATCTCCATCTTGAGTCTTATCCATCCAATACTCTGCCCATCCAGGCTGTGTGTGATGCTCTGGTATAATTCACACCCAGACTTTTCTACTTTTGTGGGTGAGGAACACACTGGTGCTAGCTCACCAGCTCTTGCTGGAAACACTTTTGTACCAAATATTGACTATAGCCGAGAAACACTGTTAAGTAAGTCTTGGGTTGAATTTGACTGATCAAGGTTAGAACTATGCTGGTTTTATCTGTCCGCAGGAAACAGTACATATTTTACAGGCACAGTAGCTCATGTAAGATGTCTGAGAAGTGTGCATCAGCAGGTAATCTGCCTTTCCTATTTGCTTAGCTAACCATGAAAGACTATCTTGCTACACTTTGTAAGTAGAAGATAAGAAATCACTGAACCCAGCATCAGATGCTGCCAAACGTCTCTGTATGATCAGACTCCTGATTCATGTTTTCCAAAGTCAGTGATAACTGCATTAAAACAGTGCTTTTAATATTATTTGCTGCTTTGAATATTATTTGGCATTGCTTCTCTTCCTCACAGCTTTTATACTCATCTGTTCCACACATGATCACTAGACTGTTCACAAGATCACCAGCAGTGTGTAACCAAGAAATGCAGAGGAAATCTCTGCATTTTTTCCCATAATACCTGCTATGGGAGAAGCTTGAGAGGGTGATACCGGTCTCTTAACAGCTGAAATGGTTGAGGTAACAGATGGCTGTATTTAAACACTTTGATTTTTCTTACTCTTCCAACCTGCCAGAAGGATCCATTTCTACAACTACATTTGATCTAACTACTGTAGGCCATGTGGACAAAGGATCTGATGATCTGATGGATGCTATGTGAAGTGTATGACTTGGGGTAAAATTTGTCCAGTTAAATTCTCTCTGCTTTGTTTTATTCTGATTTTTTGAGGCAGGAGAGAGAAAAGTATTTCTAGAAGGTGTCCCTGGGCTCTGTATAAACAAGCATTTGATGACAGCTCTGGAATTGTCCTAACAGTCATTTTTATCCCTGCCACTTTTTCACAGTCATAACTATATATTGCAAATAATTTGATTATCAATTTATCCTAGCTTTCATGTTGCCCAAATTTGGATGGATTTGAATTTACCAAAGATGAAAGAATAATCATATGGATAGAGATTTGTGTAGTTACAATTTCCTCAAAAGCGTAGTGTGTACTTGTAGCAATGAGGGATTTGCTGCAGACAGCATGTTCTAATAGGTCCGTTTATATATAGTGAGGCATTGATTAAATCCATGTCTCCTCAGTTTATATTTATAGAACACATTCATTCTAGTTTTTATTTATAGATTACCTTTTAGTCTTGTCTATATTATATGTCCCTCTTGTTGGCAACGAGGCTTGAATGTCATTTAAACAGCCTTACAGCAAATGCCAACCAGATGAGATGGTCATTCATTGGCCCTTCTTGGGGGAGGCCTCTGTACTTCTCTTGGGCTGTTTCTATTAATGGAGCATTTGAACATTACACTTATAGGCTGTGGATCTCCACCTGCCCCCCATTGGCTTCCACAACTTTTCTGCTGCTGCCTTGTCCCTACTCATGCTTGTGTGCTTGTGTTCTCCCTGTCCTTTCTGTTTGTCCTCCTACTCCTCTTCTCCACTTTGCCTTTCCCTGCACCTGGTTCTAGTAATTCACCCACTTCATGACATACCCTTCATATCTAGTCTAACATCTTCACAGCAATAGTTTCATTGTGTTGTTTGAAATTAACATAAGGAAAAATATTCCTTCTCCCTGAACAGATGAGAAATTAATCACCTGGCTTCTGTGCATGAGCTTCTCTGCCCCTAAATTCATAAGGATATTGGGACTCAGAAAAACACATTCTTCTGCTCATCTTTTGTGTGACCATGAACATTACTTTTTCACTCAGTTTCTCGATCTGTAAAATGGAATAATGACCATAGTCACACAGAATCACAGAATCACAGAATGGTTGAGGTTGGAAGGGACCTCTGGAGGTCACCCGATCCAACCTTCCTGCTCAAGCAGGGACACCTAGAGCTGGTTGCCTGGAACCATATCCAGAGGTACTACCCAGTGTAATCCACAGCAGTGTACCCAATGTAATCCCAGATTAGTGTCCCAGATGTACCCAATGTAATCCACAGCAGTGACACAGGGTCAACAACTTCATGTCTTTTAAGAGAACTAGTCAGAACCACAAGGAGTAATGAATATCCCCACATGGACAGACATTTCTGGTGGTCATGATTTGCTTGTTTCAGATGCCTGCAGGGGATATAAAGCTGTTGCTGGCCGCAAGACCTCCAGTCTTTTTAATCCAGTGCTGAAAGAACTGTTTTGGCTTCCAGCTAAACAGCTGTACTTTAAAGCCATTTGCATATTTTCACAGCACTGCTTGGCATTGTGCTGTCTTTCCCATTTCTTTTCTCCATCCTTTCTGAGGGATAGACCACACTGTGGTATTTGAGGACAACTTTTATGAGTGACCTGTGAGGATTTACTGCCAAAGCATACCAGATATATGAAAAGTATTAGTCAAAGAGGGTAGAGAGAAAGAAGAATTACATTTTGGTGTTAAAATGTCACACGAAAAGTTGAAATTAACTTTGTAGGAGAGCTTTTAAGATATTTTAAAAAAATCTGTTTTATTCAATTCATAAGAGGAAGGAAATATGAATATGGAAAAATTATTTGATATAGAAGTTTTTTCTGTTAAAATATCTTTCAGGGCATTTGTTTTTGTTAGATACAATGATTAAAACATTTTCCTCTTCTTGAAAAAACAAATGAAGAACTAGAGCTCTTACTGAAGGTACAAATAACATTAGTTCTGCTGACAGGTTCTCCTTTTAACCTGCCCTATTCATTTCTTGTCATTTGCTACATGCATATTCCTAGACCAGGTCTTGGCTATGGAAGAGGTTGCTGTGAGTTCTTCCATCCACTCAGTTAAACTATGACTAATTTTAAAAATAAAATGCCCTGGTGATGCCCTTTCCAAGAGCTGTCATACTTCACTTTAGCTTAAGTTACCATTTGAAGAAATAAATGGATTTCAAATTCCCAGGCCTTGAGTAATAGCAAATTCAAGTCTGTCTTTGTAGTTGAACCTGTAAATCCCTATAAAGTGACATTTCAGAGGAATCTTTGTCTTTCTCTGCAGAATGAGGCTCCCAGAAGTTAGTGACTGACCTGTTCGCCAGACATGCTTTACCATCAAAGTCATCATAGAAATAGACAGAACTCCTGCTCTACACCGTGAGGTACTCCACAACATGCAGACAAAAGCAAATATCTGCCCTGCAATTTTATTTCTTGTCCATTGATTTTTGCTAAATTTATCTGAGCTTTGAAGCCTCACAAACCTAGAGAATTAAAAACAAGCAAGCTTGCTCACCAGCTTCTTGTTAGGCCTCCAAGCTCTATTTATAATTTCTATAAGCCTTCATTACCTCTGGTCTACAGTATCAAATTCTTCTGCGCTAGAAAGGTCACATTCTAACTATTATTACTGGAGAAATTAATTCAGTGTGTGACATCATAGCTAGACAGTTAATTACCCCATTTAATAGGATGCTACAGCTGTTAGAGAACTGTCTGCACGCAAAAAGACACTCTACAGTGTTTAACATTTCAAGGGGCAGAATCCTCATGCAAATTAGTTGCAATTTCAAATCTATTTTTAAAATTATAAATATTTCTGAGAGGAACATGTTTTATAACTGAGTCTCCAAATAAATATTCATGTAGTTTTATAATAAGCACCCTGGTGTAGTACATTAAATTCCTGTATTGTTCTCTTATATTTCTGACATTGTTAACTGTGAAATATATATTGCTTCCAGTGCTCCACTGATGTTGCAAATTAGGAATTAACCAGAAGTTGGTGAAGAGTTTTGGGCACAATGCTTATAATCTTTTTTTTTATCCATTTATCTTGACAGGTACCTCAGTTCTAATTGCATTTAATGAGATTACAAACTAAAGCAATTAAGTGAATTACACAATAACAAGCTTTCTATTTTGCTATTTAGCTTGCAAATGTAAAAGCAAATTCTTTCTTGCTGAAATAGTCATTCAGTGAAAACCCCCTATATTGTTGCATATTCTTAGTTTTTAAATTAAATTCTAAGATGAGATAGGTTCCATGAAAATTAAAGCCTCGCTGGGTGCATTTGCAATAGGACTGGGCAAATTAATATAATAATGGGTTTTTCTAGGTAACTGATATAAAATGCTCATTAAAGCTGCAGTGGTGTGTTCTTGTGAAGCTCAGTAATCTGAATCTTCAAAAATTAAAGTAAATAAAGCAATGACATTTGTTTTGAATCTGTTATCTTTTTCATCAAATTAACTATTCAGTGAGTGATGAAACAAACGAAGCCTTATTTTCTGTTACTAGTGCCCTTTCTGTCATCCCCTGGGCGTGGAGCTCAATATTGTCCCATTTTGTCTGCATCCCCATTTTGTCTGTGATGCCCCCACCTGAGAGCACAAGGCTATGGCTGGTTCGGAGCTACACACGCAGTGTTTGGCCAGTCTGCAGCTGTTACAGAATATATCTGATGACTGAATTTAGTTGCTGTGTTAAGCAACAACTTAACACTATAAGATCTCCATCATTTATATGTACAGAGAGGTTGAGGTCTCCACATAATTTACTGAAAAAATTGTGGTTGCCTTAAGGAAGACAGGACAAGGCCCTAGCTTAATAACAGCCTGATCTGAAAACTTTACTTGCTGACTTATCCCTGACAACTGGGAATAATTATGTATCCAGTGAGGAGTTATGAACTCATCAGCTTCCAAACCAGAAGTTTATTTTTGATGATAATAAAGAACAGATTATGATGCTGATGGAAACCCTCTTCCCAAAGTTTTAGACAAAGAGCTCAGAGATTGCTAAAACTAAAACTAGCAAGACTGAAACTAGTTGCTCCAATTTAGGTAAAATCTTGCTGGAAGGGGAGCTGCAGAACAAAAGTTACCTTCTATTTCTCCCTGTTGCATAGTAGAGCTAGAAGTTGGAGAGAGAGTGAATATGGCTAATTGCACATGGGTAAGAGCTGGAAAAACACTTAGAAGAGAGTAGACAAGCTAAGGAAGTGTGGGTTAGATGAGTGGACACTGAGGTGGATAGAGAACTGGCTTAACAACAGAACCCAGAGAGTTGTCATCAATGCGGCAGAGTCTGGCTGGAGGCCAGTGACTAGTGGAGTCCCCCAGGGGTCTGTACTGGGTCCAGTCCTGTTCAATATATTCATCAGTGACCTGGATGAAGGGATGGAGTGTAGCCTCAGCAGGTTCGCTGATGACACTAAGCTGGGAGGAGTGGCTGATACACCAGAAGGCTGTGCTGCCATCCAG
>VZTV01003333.1:713-12549 GCA_013400875.1 Anhinga rufa
ACTGTAGTGCCCTACTTTGCTCCTCTATATGTTAAAAAAAGTATGGCAAAATTGAAGATAAACTAATGAGAGCTTTGTCTAGGGTTAGTTTCAGAGTAATCTTACACCAGCTTAAGTAGTGTCTTAGGTCTTTTCGGATGAAGTTTGGTTAAATTCATCACTTTTGTCATTGATGCAGTTTCCTAGTGTTTATTATTCTTCAGTAAGAAAAATGTTTGCTTGCAGATGAGTTCAGTGCTTACTGATGATGCAGTTTCTCTTTTGTTTAGATGAAGTGCAGCTAGCAGAGGGTAGTTCTGCAAGTGAAGAACAGTCAGATCCTGGCCCAGATGCTACCAACGAAGTGGATCCAACTCATGCTACTGACCGAACGGAAGAATGTGAATTTACCAAAGAGACGGAGGCACTGGCCCCGCACCCTGAAAGTCCACTGGAGAGTGAGACTGGCTTAGCTGACATTGCTCTTCAAAAAATTCAAGATTCTGAGGAGTAAGAAGGAACTAAGAGTTCTGGCTATGTTGGCGTACCTCAAGGGTCCTAAAGAGTTTTTTATGCTGACCATGTCTTGAGTTTACAGCACGGCTTGTGCGAGACTCCTTATGAAAGACGGCATGTCTCTGTTCATCATGAGATGAAATACTGGCTAATTTGTCTATAAATACTTCAGGTTCTGTTGTAGATTGTCAAAATAGGTATTTACTCTCTGATAAAAACTAGAGTGGCATAGATCCATCTGTATGTATATCAACAGTAAGCATAATCTATGAGTATCTGTGGTTAATGATCCACTTAGTGAAAAACAAAAAACATTTGATTTACATTATTCATGTTTTCAGAACCTACAGTCTATTTTAATTGTAATTTAAATATTTTTTTTCTGCAAGTACACAGAGCTGTAGCTAAAAGCATTGGGAAGCCAACAGTTAAATTGTTTTTTGACCTCTTTATGAAGCTTTAACTGAAGGAATTCAGTAGCAGTTAAGTTTCTGAAGATGCTCATCTGAATTCTCAACTTTCATGACATTACTGTAAATATTTTTGACTAGTGAGTGTGCAACAGTAGTGTCTATTTTGTGGCAATTTTATTAAATGATACTGCCCTTTCAGATATCTCAAGCTGGCTGTGAAATGTGTGTATCAACGGAATTATTTCGCTATTGGTTTGGTCAAAAATATTTCAGGTTTATCAAAGTCTAATGAAGGGAAGACCAGAATGACTTAAAATATTTTGACTGACAACAATAATGGTTTCTAAATCTCAGCTTTCAGGTAAAGATGCCTTGGAGCACACTGCGATGTCGCTTATGAATTATTTCATAAACATAAAAGATGCTTAATGTAGTTCACGCTGAACCTGGTCCCACTGAATTAGATGGGAAAATTCATGGATGAATTGATACAGCTGGGATTTCACTTAGGCTTTCAGCTATAGACCACATTTAGAAAATAGCGTCCCTTAACTATGCTGTTTTCACTCGGATTTACTGCTGTGTCTCATGAGATCAGTGGGAATGCCACAACCGAAAATATCGCTTGCTGCATAAGGACAGTAAAATCTGAGATTCGCTAATTGCTGGATAAGTTAACTTGTGTTTCAAATGTGGCAATATCCTTCAACTTGGAGAAATAAGGACCATCCTCAAAATGGGAAAAATGCTATTAATTTTTTACTATTTAATATATTGAAAGTTTTTGTTTAGTATTCTGAAAATTTAAGAGTGAGGATGCATAAATGCACCTGTGCAGGGAATATACCTGTGTTTTAATTTCAAGGATTAATTGTGAAGAATAAATGGAAGTTTTTTAATGGAAGGAAGCTGCATGGCAATTCTGTTTACTGCATTTGTTAATGCCTGTTGGGACATACAGTGACATTCCCCTCATTTGACACGCATGGGCCTCCCATAGCTCAGGTTGCACAAGTTTAATTTCATATTTGACAAGCAAGAAACGCATGCCTGGACCTTAGATATGGAGTCACAATGTAGTCACCGTCCACTCTTGGATCTGGGAACGCAGAAGTGCTGCTGGTTCCCTATTGTACATGCAACATTTGAGGCTTGCAGGGTGTGTTGCTCTTGAAGGATTCTCTGAAAATGCAAGCCCTTTAGGACAAATGATTCAGGATTTAAAAAGTATGGTAAAATCCACCAGCACAAATCCTGCTTTCATTCTGCCAGCCAACCCCTGATAAAGAAGAAAAGCCTGAGTGATAGGAGAAAGTATGAACATTGGAAATGGGTGTGAAGTGTGGGATCTTTGACGTAGATTATGGAGTTGCATTTGTTCTCATTCCAACTTGAAAAGGCTTCAAAGTCATTATGAACAGAGGCTGCCGCACTCCCCTCTCTGTGCAGTGAGTCTCAGAGGAGAGCAATTGCAATGCAAGTTAGGGTCCTGGTGAGCACTGACGCTCCAGAGCTACCTCTGCCTTCCTCAGCTGGAGCTGGCGACAGCTCTTCTGGTGGAAGATCATGGTTAATAGGTCCTGCGTAAACCTAGGGTAATGACTAGCTCTGGCATAATCATGACTTAGAAGAAATACCTCGTGACATGTTACTTACAAGGAACTTAAAGTAGAATGAAAATTCATATGCAGTTTATTGATTCCTTGAGCAAGGTTTTAAGTGACAAGACAGCTGTGGCGTGCAAAGCCAACAGACACACTCTTGCACCTTCATGGGTGTGATTCAGAAGACTTTTCTCCCCTCCACTAGGAAAAGTAGAATTCTCACTTCTCCAGCTGTTTGCTACATAAAAGAACAGCAGCTGTGAATCTGTCTAGCCCACATCATCACAATTCTTGCTCCCTAGTTTTCTTTTAGGCTACATATTTTTTAATACCAACTATCTTCACCCTGGGAAATCTGATTGAATTAAGAATATTTAAAAGTCTTCTGAATCACATAGAGCATTGTATGACCCATGTAGTTATAAAAGGGAGCGTGTGAAACCCAGGCAGCAGTCTGTACGGCAAGTCCTGACTCTCCAAAAGCACCAGTAAGCAGTCCTGCATCCTGGGATCAGCAGCCTAGGTAGTAGCAGCCCTGGTATTAGCAGCCACAGACAAGAGCGAGAAATGAGCAGGTTTAAGAGCTCATGGTTCCACTGTATTAAGACCAAATGAGTATCCTCATAAAACTAAGTGTTCAGTGCATTCATGCAGCACACAAACTAGCAAACTGGAAATTTAATCACTCTCAGAAATGCAAAAAGCTTAATGGTTGCTTTCTCATATCTTTACTTCGAGGGAGGAAGACAAATTGCTGTTAGTGAACATGGTAACTCTAATTCTCCAGTAGAAACTATAAGGAATGAAATTATTTATCCTTAGTTTCTTAAAAAAATAACTTGATTAGCTTTAATAATTTCTGATAACAAAAGTATGATAAAAATTGCATTCCAAGCAAATTTTATCATAACATTGCCACTATTTACCATTTGTTTTCTTAATTTCTTCACTCTCCATATTACATACCTGATGATAAAAGGAATGTGACACTAACACTTTTTTTTTCTGAAAGTTCATGTAATTAGATGCATGGTTTAGTGTACTTGTCTTATAGAGATATTAACTTACTTAAAAGGCTTATCTTCACACTAGACAGAGGAATAAATTTTTCTTAAGGAAGAAAGCACTCATCTAAATTGGATTGTCAGCTTCCCGGGGGGTTCTTCCGCTTTGTTTTCAAACCATCTTTCTTGACAGGTGGCTACTTTGTTCCAGTCAACGGAGGAAAACTCCATTAGAGATCTTGTCATTGCCCGTAGTAAAACAGCATCTTGGGGGTTCTCAAATGGCACTCTGCAAAAAGAACAAAGCAAATGCGCATTATCTGAATGTTTCCAAACTACTTTGGAGCTAATTTACTAGATCCGCTCTGTGTAGAAAGTGAAGTTAGAAGTCATAATGACACTAACAGCGAGCCTTTGAAAATTTTAAATATTTGGAAGGTTTCCTTCTGTTAACAAATTTAAGAAACCAAAACAAAATGAGAAAGGTCATAATCACAGGATTCTAATGAAAAAGAATCATGCCATAAATTATTTAAAATACATTTATAGTAGACTTGAAAATGTTATTTTGCTTTCATTGCTTTTTTTCCCCCACAAAATTTATAATTGTTATATACTTTTAATGTTCTCATTCAATGGAACTCATAAAACTGATTTTATGATTTCATAGTGATATGATACCCATTGATACAAATGCACTTTGATTTCAACATGGAGCTTTTAACTAGCCACCATACAAATATCCCTTTTCCAAGCTCTGAATCCAGAACACTGTGAACTTGTGTTGTTCATGTATCCTGGTACACGTGCAGCCTGGGAGAGGGAAGTGGCAGACTCACAACATCAATGCAGAATTGACAAGGACTTCATGTTAGACCAAAACCTTTTAACTGCGATACAATATTAAAATCTGATCTTGTAAGAACTTATTTCATAAAGATGTAGCAACACACAGCTAATATAAACCATGTGACTATTTCCACCGAGTGTAACACAGTTCGTCATGAAAAGGTACCTTGCAAAGCCTAAGCATCTACATAAGATGGAGAGGAAGCTGTACATCCATTCTATCAATGAGGACAGCTAACTCCACTGAAAGCAGGGAAGAATTAATTTTTAAACATAAATTAGCTTGATTGGAAAGAGCTGTACTCAAAATGAGTAGCTATATAAAATCAAATTGTTAAAGGATATAATCATATGTAGGTTTTTATTATTTCCTTTAATAATTTTTTCAAATAGTTTCACGTGTAAAGCTAGAAAATAAAAACAAGCCTGATATCTGAAGTTTGTAAATTTACTCTTAGAAAGACACCATCTAAAAACGTCATCACGTTAAAATGTAACCTTTATACTGCCTCAATCCAGACACAGAGATAACAGAGATAAGGTTTTTATTTTTTATTTCTATGATTTTGAAACCAAACAGAATAAAAGTAACATCAAGTACAGACTAAAAAAGTTCTATTCTACAAGTCATAACATTTTCCAGAGAGTATGTATTTTTGAACAGTCAGTCAGGAGAAAGTTTTCTGGGCCGTAATAGCTATTCTGATGCTCTAATACTTAAAGCATACTTTTTCTAGTGATCAGCATTTGATCTTATAAATAAATAAATAGCATTTTTATATGCCCATTTCCAATGTGGAATACCTTTCAATATTAAATTTCAGACAGCAGTGGGTAGGTTGTCTCATCAGAATAGTATGGAGTTGCAACTATGTTAAATTACAAAGACCAGAAATTCTTTCAAAAGCTCATTTTTACTGGATGTTTTCTCTGGTTAGGGTACCTTTTAGGCACAAGAAGAGGAAATTAAGCAAATACTTCAGAGGTGAAAAAGAAAAAGAATCTGAAAAAATTACTTACTTATTTGTGTGATTTCCAAATTCACAACCTATAATAAAAAGTTGAAATTAAGACATTAATGGCTATACAGCACTTTGATTGGCTGAGGATTACCATCCTGACCATAAATTACTTGTTCAAATGAACTGAAAACTAGCAGATGACTTGAAAAGTTCAATATCATCTTTTATTAAATTACTGTGGAAACAAGTATCTGTTGGGATTTTTTTTAAGTTTATGTAGTTCTTGTATTTTATTTCCTGTAGACGTACATTTCTATGCATTTTTTTTCTTTCACAGAAAAATGATGCCACTGTCTATATATGTGAATGATTGCATAGTAGAGATAAAGACAATTGTATGCCTACTTTGATAATTATCAGCAAAACAAATACATTATTAACTATGATTAAACTCTCCTTTTTTTCCCAACCTTTTCAAAATTATTGCTAAATCCATGCTTTTTGGTTTACTATTATGATATATACATTAAAAAAAATGCAGGTATTTTATTACTGTTCTAAACTTCATCTACACTACTGTTTAAAATGTTACCAATTCAGTCATCTAAGCACACTATTCTTTTTCTTATCATTAGAACTTCAAAAGGCAGATGAGATTGTGTGGGATTTCAAGGTTTGTGCTGGATTGTCATGTGGTACAAGTCACAAGGTTCCAGGTGGCATTCACCTGCCTTCTTGTGCCAGGATCATGCCATCTTCCAGATCTGAATGTTTTAAGAACTCTAAAAATTACTTTATATGCAATGCTTATAAATATCTCAAGGGTGGGTGTCAAGATGATGGGACTGGACTCTTCTCAGTGGTACCCGACGACAGGACAAGGGGCAACGGGCACAAGTTGGAGCACAGGAAGTTCCATTTAAATATGAGGAAAAACTTCTTTCCTGTGAGGGTGACAGAGCAGTGGCACAGGCTGCCCAGAGAGGCTGTGGAGTCTCCTTCCCTGGAGACATTCAAACCCCGCCTGGACGCGGTCCTGTGCCACCTGCTCTAGGTGTGCCTGCTCACGCAGGGGGGTTGGACAAGATGGTCTCTCGAGGTCCCTTCCAACCCCTACCGTTCTGTGATTCTGTGATTATAAGAAATCATTAAAATATTCTCAACTTGGAAAGCATAAAAAGGAATCTTCTTCCAAAACTAGGCAAGATATGTAAAATTTAAAACACTCTTGAGAAGAAAATACTTTCTTCAAGAGGTTATTTTATAAAAGCACTAGAGGGCATCAAAACTCTATGATGCTGATCACTGTCTGAGGCTCAGCCTAGAAGTGTATTGAGATGTTTTTAATTAAATAAAAGTAAACACTCACAAGACACATATTGAAAAAAATGAAATTTTGTTCATTCAGCTATCTTTAAAGACATTCTGTAACTCCAGGGAGTGACTAGAACTTATTTGCCACAATACTCTTAGTAGAAGCATTCATTTGTTGCCCGTTGCTGCTACTACTACTTACTTTATGAAGGAATTTGGTTGAGTTCCTGATGCATTTACATTTGATTACTAAAACCAATAACTTTTTATCAGATGAATGAAAATAACTTTTTCTAATTCAAATCACCCCAAAATGTATGCTTTTCCTACATTATTATAAATACCTGAGGGCATCATCAGTCTTCTGGCTGGTTGAGTGCATCTGCTAGATCCCACTGTAGTCCCCAGGGGTGTATTCACTCTCCTTCCAAAAGCTATTGACTGCACGACACAAGACCTTTCGCGGTTATAAAGATGAAACGCTGACTCCCTTTCTCCTTGTGTAACTGCTGTTAAAAGAGATATACATTTTTTTTCTACCCACTTAAAAGGCTGGTATTATCTATCTGCATGCAGAAGGTAATTCAATTTTTTGTGCAGAGTTTTGTAACACTACTGGTGTAAATCTGCACAGTTTCACAACAATTCAAAATGGGAACATGGAGCGATACTTCCTAAGGCTTTAGGGTAAAGCCCTGTCCAATAAAATAGCTTCTTCTTTTGAGTGCAGTAGGATTAGAAGTTTTAAACCAAGAAACTAGAAAGCAAGACTTTTCATACTGCTTAAATGACATCTACTACAGAAGTCAGTAAAGATTTGGAAGTTCCTTTATGAACAGCAAAACCAAGTCCTGGTTCAAGGCCAGTTCAATTCCCATTGCTCAATTACAGAGCAAACTGCAGGAGTGCAATCAAAATAAAAAGCTTCTTATTTTCCCATTTTACACTTTAATTCAAAAATAACAAACTTTTAAACAAAGAGTTTGAGACTGTTAAGTCAAAGAAGGGATTTTAACTTCAATGATACAAACTGCATGCTAACCTAGTACTTCAGCTATGGAACAGAAGTAAGCTATTTAGAACAAGTAACTAACTCTGGCAGAAGCATTTTGAATTCAGGGAATTTTTTAAGTCATGGCGTCTAGGGGACCAATTAGGAAGGAACTGCAGTAGTCATGCCTGGAGGTAACAGAAATGTGAGCACATGTCTTGTGTAAAGGAGACAGCCAGGACTATGCTGTAGTAATGTTCTACAGATGGTGAAGAAGCTTTGTAATGTTAGAGAAATAGTTCACTAAATAGAAAGTCCAGGGTGCAGCCTGATACAAATTAATGCCTCAAGTCTTAATCCAGGACTGATTACAGTATAACTGTACTTAGGAGATTAAATCCAGGAAGTTTTACAGAAGTGTTTCTAGACCTGTAAATGCAACACGTATTTTCCAGCACATTAAGCTTCAGTCATTGCTTCCTAGTCAAAAATGATCATTAGTAAATCAGCCTGATGGATGTGCTAAGCACAGATGTAACACAAGACCAACTATTCAAGAGACTGGAGGTACCAGCGCAAAATGAATGTGTAAGCAAATGGCCATGTGGTCAGATCCAGCAGCTCCTCATCAACCCCTGACGCATGCTGTGGCCCATCCACCAGCTTTCCTTTGTGATAGGGCCACGCTGTCCACCAGCACCTGCAGATGTCCTGTGGCTGCCTCGCTCAAGTCCTGCATCCTGGTTCTCCTAAAGACTGGGAGCAGGTTTTCAAGATGACACTGTTTCTCCTTGCTACGTTCTTAGGGGGTAGAGCTCGGGTAGGAATCAACACCTTTTGTGCTCTCCAGTGATTTTCAGCCCTTCTGCCAATCACATAGCTCTCCAAACACCAGAGACAAAAATCACCAAAGCTGATTTTCTGGGTCCACTGTGGCATGTTTATGGATTGACTGATTTGTCATCTGGCTATTCTTAAGACAGTTTTTTTCTGTAGAATTTACAGTAGACAAGCTGTGAAAGATCTCTTGATGATTTATGAAAATTTATATTTGAAAGCTTGGTCAGCATGTACCTCATCAAGAAAAGTGAACATACTTAAACTGTACAGAAACATGTAGATAGATGAGGATATTATCCATATCTAAGTAAACACGATCACCCATGTGAATATACCAGTTTGAATGCACAAATGTAGGTACATGTTTCTAAGCACAGGCTTTTATCTTGCCCAAAAATATATAGACCAAGATATAAGATAAACATATACAATTTAAAAAGAAAAAAACAGAACTCAAAAGCATTTAGCAAAGTAAACTGTCTATGCCATGCAAACTCTATTTGCTTGCAAATCTTGCAAAAAATGGGTATCCGTTCATTAGATCTGTTGCTATATCAACAAATGCATGTAAAAGAGCAGGCAAGGTTAATTCACCTATTTTTCCAAACTGATTAAAATCAAAAGCAATGCTTTGTGAGGAGAGGAAAGCAATCCTTACACTTCCTGTCAAGGAGCTGTAGTGAAGGAATGAAGTATATCACATAAAGCCGGTAGTCTGGGTCTTGTGCCAGAGGGTTATGGAATAGGTCTGCAAAATGTACACAGAAAAAACAAACAGCATCACAGAACACCAAGCCCAGCAAAAGAAAAATAACTAACTTAGCAAGGCAGGAAAATTAAAAATCACTAGTAGCCAGAGATTTTGTACAAAATATTATCAAATTCAAATTGTTCTTACACTGGGTAAACAAAGCACAGTCTCTTTACACATGCAAAATTACTCATGGACTAAACATGTAGTGCAAGAATTGGCTTATTGCAGAGTATGCAAAATACCACAGGCAAGAACTGAGTAAAGGTGCCATCATGTACTCCAAACATTTGAAGGTTTTTTTCTATTTTTTATGATATACAGACAAAAACACTGTTTGCCTTTGATTTTCTTATGTATTGTTAGGTGATGCCTATTTTAAGTAATAGTAGTCTTTCAGGTGTGACAGCTTAAAGGTAGGACATAAAATTTGTAGGGAGAGAGAGTTATTAAAGCCAGGTGAGCTTTAGGACAGCTTTACCATAACTGATACAAAGCTTTTATCCCATAAATACAATATAAAATGTAAAGACCCAGTCTTCTGATGTTTTGACAGGTGATGAGTTTGAAAACTTGAGAAACTTAAAAGAGTAAAATGTTTAAAAGGGCCTAAGTTCCTGAGAACCTGGGCCCCACGAACTTTCATTGAGACCTGAGGTACTGAGCTCCAAAAGCCCATTAGCAACTTCACTAAAATACTTACGTTCAGGAGCGCATTACCCGAAAAACCAAACCCTTGCAACACAGAGACAGGTATCAATGCTGTGTTGCTGAGTTGCCAGATGTGGAATATTTGCCTAGCTGACATGCCAGATCAGTTTGTTTCATGAGTGGTATCTGAGGTTGATTAAAATAGAAACTGGCTCATTCCCACATCAGGTAACAAACAAACAAGTGTTGTTGGGTGGGGCTTTTTCTAAATTAAAAACACAATAATGCCATTTTTTTCCTTATATAAATGCTGTTCTTCTGAGACAGGAAAAATAATCAGGAGGCTGCTACCTTGAGATCAGAGCAGAGAAAAAAAAATCCTAAATTAATAATTTTGAGTACTTCTACCGAGGTCTACCTTGGTCTGGTTTTCTCTTTTTGAGGAGAGGCTGTGGCTAATAGTCACTCTAGGGTAAAAAATCCTGTTATATGCAATTTTAGCAGGTAGGAGGAAAAGATGGTATTATAGAAGCAAATAAGAGATACTAGGAGAAGAAAAAAGTCTGGAAATATTCCACACAGATTTGTAAACTACAAGATGCCATTTCACATTCTTCAGGATAAGTATGACTGCCAAAGAGGGCTCACTGCTTGATGCGATTTAGCAATTAATTTGAGGGTGCAGTAAGGCTGAAATGGGCATTTGTATCTCCTACAGAGAAAACACCTGTTCATGTATTCAGAGGAGAACTTAAAATATTTTAATTCTTTAACAAATTTTTAAAAATCACTGTACTTGGAAGTAGTAAAAGACCCACAAGATGGCAGCAAAAGGAAGTTCCATTTTTACTGAACAAAGCAGTATATAGCTATTTTTTCTAAAAGTGTTAATCAGAAAGAATATTAGGTATGTATCTGATGTCTGTTCTTTAGTCAAGAAAATATGTGATAGCATTCCAGAGAGAAAAATGTTTCAGAAAGATCTCCAAAAGCAGGTACGTTTGGTAGTGGAATTCAACCAAGATTCAAGAGAGATTTTTCCAAGGCACAAACTTCTGAATCTGGATGCTACTTGGAGCACGTCCCTCCTCATCAGCACTGATTTGTAGGTTTGTTTTAGAGTATATAAATTTTTCTACTGCTCATTCTTACAATAAATCCAACCATTGTATGGATCAAGACGGGTCTTATTTTACAAAACATCTGGGATCAATTCTTGGCTCTGCTATCTACTTTCTTGTCAAGGTCATGCAATTTTACTTCTACAAATTAGGGATAATGCTTTCTTCCTCCAGAGTTTTTGTCTGTTTTCTCTATCTGGAGTGTAGGAAAACAGTGTGCCTAACCCACATGGGGCAGAAAGGAACTACTGTGGTAGAAACAGAGAGAAGAACAAAAGGAGTTTTCTGAGGTCTAGCAGCAAGATGTTATCAGCTGCGGATAATAAATCAGTTCAGGCAATTTACAGAGAACATAACAAAAATCTTGGATTCCAAAAGGGAGATGTGAGCACAAGGTGAGCCCATAAAGAAACCCACCGTATCTCCCAAAAGGCTGCAGTTTTGAGCAACCTACTCAGTAAATCTTTAGAAGTTGAGTGTCTTCCCTAAACACATGATGAAGAACGGTGCTATGCTACAAATCCAATGAAAGGCAGCGGCTAAAAATCACAAGAGAGCCTTAAGGAAGAGAAATGCAACATTTTGGCAGCCTGATGCTACTTCTGAAGTGAACAAAGATAGTGTATTAGACTGCTCCATTTTAATAGTTGTAATGTCCCCAAGAGCTAGAAAATAAATGTAATTATGCATCCAGAAGTTCTGTTGAAGGCTAGCAAGTAGGTTTTTTTAATTGGATTGTCTGGCAATAAAAAAGATCTATCTCAACAGTAAGAACTCTCCCATTCCCAAAACAGTTTTTATTTTATAAAGATGAATTATGAGGACAGGCCTTTTCAAAGCT
>VZTV01003337.1:302-55716 GCA_013400875.1 Anhinga rufa
AAATTAAGATGAACATATAATTAACATCCAACTCACCAAAACTTAGCTCCCCAATTTTACAACCTCAGTGCCAAAACCCCTAACTAGGAAGAATGCAAACAGCTTGACATACTCACCAAGCAAGCCCTCTGCAAATACCCACTCCCTCCCAAGCCTCATACACTATGGCAAGACAAATCTGAAGCCTCCTTTAGGCTCTGCCCCTCTACCCACACCCCCCCACCTCCCAGCCGGAGCATAATTACAATATGGGTGATTTCACTGTATGAAAGGAAATTCTAGCCTAGCTAGACTTCTGAGAGCTCCTTAAGTACTGTGAACTTAGTGTCAGTGTCAAAAGTTTGGCTTTTAGTGTCAGTAGTAAAAGATGGCAACCAGGTTTCCTTGTTGCAAGAAGTAGGTGGCAATTTTAGCAGAAGGAAATATCTACACCTGGAAGTAATCTGTGACCCCATTGGCAAAAGCTGTCAATGAAATAGTTTGCTGAGGCACTGATAACCTCACTAATGAAGTGAAGCAAGACTGGTAGAGACCGTCCAGGCTGCTTCGTGGGCTCAGGGAAGATGGACACAGTTTTAAAAAACCTCAGTCCCGCAATAGGAGAGGGAAGGGCTTCTCCAGGGAGGAATTCAGAGCACATTTGAGGAATGTGTCCTTAAATCCCCATTGACTATAAAAAGACACTAGCTCCCTATTTGAATTAAATATGTAATATTTGGCAGTGCAAATACGTCTCACCCCCACACCTGCTCTTTGTGTCAAGAGCTTGCGTGAATTTATTTGCAGCTCTTGTCTTCCTAACAAAGGAGAAATATTTAGAGCGTTGGACTGGGAGTCAAGAGCCTGCGTTTCTGCCCCTAGGTCTGAGTTAAGAAAAATCATTTAGCTCAGTGATCCAGGAAAATTAATGCCCTACATTTTGGCAGTAAAGCTAGATAACAGTTTCCAATGTTCAGCTAATAGATCTCAGGCTCCTTGGTTGCTTAGGAGCTTTGAAAATGTTATTCTGCATCTACCAGAGTGAGATGGATTTTATGCACTGCTGTCTTCAATGCATTTGAGGCCTTCCTACGTTAAGTTCCCCACTAACACCTTTTATTTGAGCTCTTCTCTGGAAGTCAAGCTTTCCCTGTAACTCTGGCTTCAGTGTCAGGTATGGAGGGGCTGACCGTAGGTTTGCGCTCTTTAAGACATAAGGGCTCACTAACATCAAGCCTGTAGTTTTTTTCACTTTAGTATGAGAGTGGTAAATTTTTCATATCTGACTCACCAAAGTAAAGAAAAAATCATGTTCAGTGTAGAGAAAATGTACTCTTTGTCAATACCAATCAAGTTTTAGAGCAAATAATTTAATTACAAATGAAAGACAACAACAAAACCCAAGGAAAGCTAGTACTTCCCCAGATGCAAGAACATGTCAATTTGTTTCTAACTCATTTTGACTGGTGATATATCCTATATGATCTCCAAAAGTCATTCAAGTATTTATAATGATGTTAGCTGAAACAAAGGCTTGGAAAGACTCTGGCTTTATGGAATGAATTTCAAAACCATATGCAGGGATTTAGCTGTGTGATTCCCATTAAAAATCTGTAGGTTCCTGGAGGCTAAAATCCTTGAAAACTGACCTCTGCCAATTTGAAGTGGTCTGTGCCATCACATTAAAAGTTGCAATACTTAACGGTTAATGCTAAAACCCTCTGATGAGAACAAATAACCTTAAAAAATACCAAGCCAGAAATCACCTTGCTTCTATTGCTCTGGAAATACCAAGCTAATCGAAGCTCTGATTCTGCATAATTCTTGAAAAAAACTGCATCCAGTTTGAACTCCTGTCTGTTCTGAAGTCCACAGGCTCTCATTCTTTGGAGGTCTTTTTATTTCCAGCAATCTCAGCAGTTCTGAGGGTTCAAACAGAGCAAATGTGGGGGACATCTTGTCTTGGAAACTTGGCAGGGGAGAGCCCAGGGGCTGCTGATACCTCTGACCTCATGCAAACCTTTCCACCTCCCTACAGCCTCTTTCAGAAAAGGCAAGGTGTTGGAAAAAAACTGCCAGCCACCCCATGCCTTGCCCGTATCTAACCTCAGAGATGAGGGTATGCTGGAAAAATTGTTAACATGCTGTAGCTTACATAGTTTCAAACAGACTGAAGTATTTTTTTAAGTATGTGTTAGATGATCTCAGGAAAGGAAAACAAATTGTTGACCAGCTCTGGCTATCAGGACTGCAAATATGAATTCCCTTGCCTATGGCAGGAACAAAAGGTTCAGACAGATGCACTTTTGAAGCTGGAAAGGTTTTGGAAGTCATTACTCCTGTCTGTTAATTACTGTTCCCAGCTGCAGCTGTTGCCCCATGGGGAGGTCCATCTCCCAACACTGGCTGAGCCTAACTGGCTTCAGTTTGCTTTGAAGAGAGCAAAGGGCCGTGACTCCTGGGTGGGGACAGGATGGCTGCAGGTCTTTCCTTGGCAGCAGAGACTGCCCAACAGCTCTCTGTCAGCTCACAAAATACTGCAGTTTGCTGCTCTGTATATCAGATTAATCTGGCACTGATTTAGTAAAGGGAACCTCAAAGGTGTCCTACAAAAAGCCCTGCTCACTGAGGAGCAAGAACCAATGAGCATTCATGAGCTCAGGTACCATTGGCATCTGAAGGACAGACATCCTGCCTGGGTTACCTGCTTAGACACTCTCCCCAGTCAATGGGTGATTCATTTGGTCAGTCATGTATTTTGGGAGGGGGTGGGTCATGCTTTGAGCCTGCCAAGCCATCTCAAGAGAGCCTGGATGCCTGATTTTTAGAGGAGTGGAATTATGCAGGCTAGAGCTGAAGTCTGGTTACCATAGTTATTATTTCATCTACAAATCAAAAATGCAGTTATTGGGTCTGTTGTGGGGCCTTTCCCTGAGCGATACTAATACAAAGTATCCTGCCAAAATCAGCAAACACCAGCAAAACTCATAATTTCCACTTGACACATGGTCAGGTGGGATTGGGCCCTGTACGAGAGCCTTCCAGTTCAGATTGGGATCCTTTCATAA
Source organism: Anhinga rufa (assembly GCA_013400875.1). Taxonomy (NCBI): domain Eukaryota; kingdom Metazoa; phylum Chordata; class Aves; order Suliformes; family Anhingidae; genus Anhinga; species Anhinga rufa. The sequence goes on from VZTV01003337.1 coordinate 3,350, forward strand.
AAATCCCTAGTTACCCCTTTGATGTGTACTTATCTACTGTTCTGCACTTCGGAAGGAAAGGGAATCGCATGGGTTCCTGCGCACTGAGGTATTTGCCTTGCTAATGAAGACAGTGCATATTCACTTTTGATCTGCCGAGAAATAGAAAGTGAAAAATTAAAGCTGATTTCCACCACTAATATTGTCACTGAACATCACTGCACTGTCTCCTGGCTGTGATCTATATGCATGCTGCTGCCTGTGGGAGTTGATACCATTTGAAAACAAGTCAGGCTGGTTGGCCCCAGTGGATGCCTCGAGTTATGAACTCCCTGATGCAGCACTGCCTGGGCTTGGTGCAAAGCTTGCTGAGTCTCCGTAACAAAGAAACAAAACCAGTGTGTTTAAACAAACAACTTTAGTGTTTGGTTTAAAAGTGGATCCCAGTCAAAGGCATATATTAGGAAAAACCTGGCATACAAAGCATCCCTTCCCTTCAGTCAGGAAATCCTTCCCTCTTGACCACCATTGGTTTGGGTCTGCAAGGTGCAAGCACGGTGCGCAAAGGGGTTTTTATCACTCTGTGTTGCTTCCCCAGATTTCAGACAGCCTGTCCACAGCACAAGCTGGGGGATGCTCTTGCGACTTAGCCTGAGGACAAGGAGTCATTCAAGGGATGAAACATCTGCTGATACAGAATGTGGACTGGACACAGAGGAGCTTAAAAATAAAACCCATGTCCCTTTAATGCAGCAAGTATCTCCTCATTCTTTCCCAAATTTCAGAATAATGTCACTTAGAGCAGCAGAAATTGCTGTTGTTCCCTGGAACAAACGAGATCAAAACCTTGTCCCACTGAAGTCCCTGGCTAAAGTCATGTAAAGCAGGCTTTGACCCTAAACACCTTGGGGTCTGATATAAAACAAGTTAGCAGAAAGCTTCTATGACAGCATGAGCAGACCATACGTACCTCAGGATCCTTGATCTGTACAAACAAAAGAGAAAATGTAGATAAAAGGGGCTAAAGCTGCAAAGGGACTTGGTGTTTAACAGAGCTGCCTCTTCTGTGTCACTGAAATGGCACTGGAGGACAAACACAAAGTTCACACAGTCACTGGGTACTGAAAACAGGTTTGCTGAAATCCAGGCTTTTTGAGTTTGTCACCTCTTTTGTACAGACCCTCCCCTCAGCCCTGTCCCCTGGAGGACACAAAGTCATCCCATACAGCCCCAAACCTGTCCAGAGTCCCGCCGCGCATGCAGCATCATTTCAGTCACGTCAAACTCCTTTTTATTGACTAGATCTGTAATGTGTGAAGGTCATTGCCTCACTTCACACGTCTCAGCAGTGCTGTATTTCCACATTTAGCCACTTCAGTTTGTCAATATTAACATCTGTTACTATTTAACACCTGCCACTGCTCTAACACACGCGGGTTTTAGCACACAGACACAGCAATCCAGCCTGGCACGCCGCTCTGCATGGCGAGAGGAGGAGGGGATGAACTGCATGCTCCGATTCATCTGCTCACCTGGGGTGCCCAAACGCTGGCTCACTCACTTTCTCCCCGAGGAGAAAGGAAACCCCAAGAAGCGGCTTGCCCGCCGCAGGGACAGACAAGGATCAGTGCTGGAAGCTGTTGTTTGCTCTAACGGAGTTGTACACAGCAGCTCTAGCCATGTTCCTGCCATTTATCCAGCAGATCAATTGTTTTCACTGCAGTGGTGGGAAAAAAAACCCTCCACAACTCCAAGCTGTGAACTTTCTGTCAAGATTTCCTGTAGTCAGAGTTTGGCCTCCCTGGGGTTCTTGTTATTATGAAAAAATAACAGTGAGTGAAAGTTAGCAGTTCCAAATATTTGTGCGGCTCACGATTCATTTCTTATTCACCTAACTCTTCAACGAATATGTAATGTGGCCGTGACAGCTGAGTCATAACCGGAGATGGGCTGATGCTGTAAAATTCCTCTCCGCACGAGAACCTTCCCGGAGTACAGTACTGTTGAACTCAAAGGTTTTTACACAGACTTTTTAAGTTGCTCCACCCTTACTGTATACCACTGTGGGCCCCAGTTTTACATAAAATCCTGTTTTCTAGCATTTCCTATTGCCTCACATCAGCTTTCCAAGCCCCCGTGCCGAAGGAGCTAGATGCTACAGTACACCATGCAATGGCCAACTGTGCAATGACTTTGCTGAAGCCCCAAGTCCCACAGCATGCACCCCAAATCAGAGCTGGCTGACTCTGAGTTTAGTCAATAGAGAATGTGTCAGGCTTTGGGACTCAGGCTAATGCTGGCCACTGAATAGGGCTCTTGATAGTCAAATAATAACTTCAAGCATTATTTTGACATGGCTTACGTGGCACAGCAAAGCACAAGGCCTCTTGTATTAGCGCAAGACAACTGGGAATGTCAGATAAAGTAAGAATTGACTCCAAAGCAAACCCAGATGTTACAATTTCACTCTAACTGTCTTTCATTTCCACATGCCTTTGTATTTCCTGATTGTGACTGCAAGCAGCAAGCTGAAATACCCACAGATAAGCCAGCTCCTGGAGAAGTGCCTCACAGTTTTGCAAGCTGAGAAGTCCAGAGAAACATCCAAATCCAAAGAAAGGCATAACTAAACTGAAATCTGTTTAAATGGCTTCTTCAAGGCTCATCTGCCACTGTACATCACTACCTGTAGTCATGATGGTGGCATCTCCAGTGGCCAGTACAAAACCACATAAATAAGAGCAACCAACACCAAACAGATGCAGCTGCTTACTGAATGCCTCTGTGACCATTGGGACAAATTCAATCTTTCTGCTGGGTTTCTTCTGCTGAACAGGGCTCTTAATTTTTACATTTCCTTGAACTACATGGGATTTCATTTTCTCATGAGTAATGTGTCTCATGAAAGCAATATCCAACTGGGACATCATTACAAAGCCTTGAAACATTATTTTTGTAGAAAAATCCCAGCAGAATAAAATTCGTATACTCCTATTTAATTAATAATGTGGACAATTGCTTGCAGATTCTTCAAGCCACAGCAAACAGCCAAGCTTAATGTCTTTAAAAGAGGTTTCAAGTATCAAAGTTTTCCACATCCAAAACTCTCTCACTCCTCTGACAAGACAAATATAATTACTGCTGATTTGCTTTACCTTTTCAGGTAAAACTCCAACAGTTCCTTATAATTTCAAATAGCTGTCCTGAAAATCCATTGTTTGTTTAATATCTGCTTATTTGTTTAAAACAAGTTTTGTGTCTATTCAGCTGTGCCTGCCTTGTGGGAATTTTACAGGCTACTAATTCTATGCAGACAATATCCACTATAAATAGGAATGACTTGTCACCATATAAAGCAATTACAGTGTTTCTGGTCCTCCTCAGCTCCTAAAGAACATAAGAAAGAGATGGAAAAAGGAAAAAGGAAAAAGGAAAAAGGAAAAAGGAAAAAGGAAAAAGGAAAAAGGAAAAAGGAAAAAGGGGGAGGGAAGGGAAAATAAAAAAGACATATTCTGCCCCCCCCAGTGCAGACTGCAGGAAGATGGCAAATCTCCATCTCTGTGCAGCGATGGAAGCTGTAGCACAGATAGCTACAGCTCGTAGGGGTAATGTGAAGAAGGTGAATTTGGTAACTCGGGAAGCTGATTTTGAAGGAACCAGAAATTTAAGCAATCCTAAATTCTTTCTATTTCTTCCAGAATAGAGAAATAGTCTTTTATTAAATTAGGGGCTTTCAGATACAATATTCCCTCTGCCTTCTGCAGGAGCACCAAGATTCTTTCATGTATAACCTTATCATACACTTTCTTTTATTCTTCACTAAGGGACTGGAGGATATTGGAGGATATCAGCTATAGCATAACCCAGGGCAAGTATTAGGTAGTGCACTTGATAGTCCTGTGTTGTCATAAGGAAATAACAAGTTCACACATCTAGGTCCCATGGCCTCAGGGGAACAAGTGATGCCTTGATTCAGAAACACAAATCTAAATGGTTGAAGTGTAAAATATTGGAGCAAGAAGCACTATTACAGACTATAATGAGGAACAGGCTAGAAATCTCTAAAGACCAGATAAGATTCTCTCAGAGCTAGTCACACGATGCTGCAAGTCATGGCTAGAGCCCTGAAAAACTGTAGATGTAACAGGAAGGTTTTCACCAAATAACTAAATAATATAAAGATGAAAGAATTAAAAGCTGTTGGTACAGTGACGTTCAGCACCAGAGGGAAAAATAAAGGAAAAAAGAAAAACACCATTTTGATAGTTCTTGCACAGATTTTCACAGGACTAAGAACATATGAAATAAAATCTGACTTTCAGCATCTTCCTCTGCTTTGTTCCCTGCACTTGCTACAACCTTCTCCCATTGCTGGTAAATGCAAAAGAAGTGTTTGGAAGATATTTTCTAGAAACAGGAAAACAAACACTAGTACACAAATGAGGCAATATCCAGATCTACCTTTGTAAGGATCTTCTAGGGCTTAACAGTTCCTCCATACAGATTTCCTCCAACTGGCCGGTTACCAGTTCATACATATTCAGTGGTCCTTGGCTATCGATTATCCTTAAAAGGATGAGCAGCAGCAGATTTTTGACATCCGTCTCGCTCACCCACCAGAAAACAAGCAATAAGTTGGAAACAAAGTCAGATAAGCTTTCAGGCCTGCAGATTGCTTCACTTGGATTTTACCTTAGAAGCAAACTCAATCCTATAGCAGCATTAGCCAGTTTCAGACCACGGGATATCTGTCTTGTAGTCAAAGATTTCACCTCTTGTTTGATACAGCTTTCTTTAGACATTATTCACAAACCAGAGAAAACCTAAATACAAATGCTGTCAAAACCAATGATTAAAAGAAGAAAAATCTTGAGAGAGATATTACAGTTGATGTTGAACTTGTCCTGACAACAACCCCAGCATCTTCTAGTTGTCTCCAGAAAACCAGAGATGAAAAAGGGGGAGACTTTCCCAGTGTGTGGGCTGGTGGTATCAACTTCTGGCTGATGTTACCAGGCTATGAGAACTGACAAGGCTTTCCCAAAGCTGAGGTCCCACTTCTGAAACCATGATATACTCTGATCTTTGAAGTGCCTCAGAAAGACATGGTCTCCATGAGGCAGAAAGAAATTCAGATCATAGGTACAATAAATTTCATAACAATGTGGTCTGGCTAAGCCAATTGCAACCCCAGTGGAAGGCTAATGAGGGAAAAACTACCCAAACATTTACTCTGACTGTAGCTCTGACACCTTAGTGGGAGGTAAAAACAGATATTGTTTTCCTGTAAGGGACATACATTTGTTACTGTGGGCAACGGCCTCCCCAGATATACTGACTTGGCTTAGAGGCCATATTTACAAGACATAGTGTTCCTTGAGTCCTTATTTCAGATAATTGCCCTCTATTTACCTCTGAAATGTTCCCAGCAGATTTTTATTTCAATGCAGTACTAATAGTTCATATTAATCCCAGAACATTGCAGAGGCACCGTGCTCATCACAGACTTTAAAAAGTTTTGCAAAAAATCAGCAGAGCTATACATAATATTCCTGGCACGAGCTATACATAATATTCCTGGCACAAGCATTTGCTTCTCGACTATCTCCAGTAGAATTACAGACAGGAAGATGACTAAGAACATCTCTGTGTGTGTGGCACAGATAGATGCACCTAATCCCACTAGGAGAAATACAAAAGGTGTGCAAGAGAAAAGAAACGTTCATCAGCACCAAAACATCAGACTCACTAACTGAGCCAGGAGCCGTGGCTCATGATGGTCATGAAAGTGCCTGGATTTTGCAGTGGTTTGGGGTCTGGCAGAGGGCCATGTTCTCACAGGGGTGGGGCAAGGAGGTGGCTTTACAGAGACTCGCCGTGAATAATAAGATTAATTTTAGTATTCCCAACACATGAGAAGTAAATCAGGGTCTCCTGAGTAGGACTTGAGAACAAGGAATTCTGTATTCTGTATTCCTGTAGCTTTCATCATCTGTTATTTTTTATAAAGGGGGGAAGGGAAGATGAGGGGTGACTACAGAAATACTTGTCCTTCCCAAGTACCAGATGTATTCTGCTGACAGTGGTGATCTTGGCCAAGGGAGCAAACTGGGGAAGATAATGAATGGGAATTTCACAGAAGGAGCATTTTTCAGCTTTAGCTCTCCATGTGATTCTCCCATTCAGTTTTCTACTAGCAAAGGAATTCACTTGGACATCAAAGAGGGAGACTAGCCATACTTCTACCTGGAGAAATATGTCAGCCCAAAATGGACATATGAATATCTTAACCTAAACTTTTCAAAATGCTCAGTGATTTTAAATTGGTGACAAATTCCAAGGGTAAAAAAAGGTATCTTTAAAGGATGCTCAGTGTCGTCATCTAAAAATGATATCACATCAAAGAGTAAGCATGACAACAAGTCACAGGTAAAAATAAGGCCCTTGTTTTTGCTCATCAAATAGCCACATTGTATGAAATGATACTTCACCTATTGTACAGATACACACACAGAAACATAACAGTGATCAAAACTTATAATGAGCAGAATTTGCATTGGTTTTGCCAAAAGCATGAAATGAATTAGTAATCCCCAGTAGAAATTAGAACACTCACATTCCCCGTTAGATGAAAGAATGGCTGAAGGTTGTGGCAAAATGCTTTCCTACTTCAAAATGCTCTGCAGTATGGAAAAAAAAAAGGACAAAATGAATATGAACAAATTTTCATGAGCAGTGTGTTCCCCTTTGATCAGCTCTGCTAGGTAGTAAATACTATATGCACAAGTACATAGCTACTAATTGAATCAGCTGTATGCTTTAATAATTGGAATTGACTGAAGAGGCTTTCAGTGGGTATTTTCCCAGGACCCCCTCTTCAGCGTATCCGTTACATTTCTTGTCTTATTTGCTCACATTTCAATTTTAAATCCCGCCATTCGTAACATGACAGCAGCGCTTTCATGAGACTGCCGGGGCCCAGAGAAGGCTGTCAGAGCTAACACGCTGATCCTAGGAAAGGGAGCCTGATTAAAAACCTCATTGTGTCAGCCAGGCAATCAGATGTTCATTATCCTATGACACACGACTACTGAAATGGAACATTCACATATTTTAAACTTGAGAGATTTGTACTTTAATATAATTATTTTTGAAAGATTCTTCATCAGAAAGGTTAATAAGAGCAATATAGGTTAATAACAGCACTAAGGCAACTGACATAATCAGATAATTGACCTTATTGATATGTTAAGTGCCCTATGCTTCACCTTGGGATGTGTGACTGCTCTCCACAGTCAATTATCTTATAATGATGCCTGCTTCTTAAGGTCTTATTGCTTGAATATTGGACTTCATCCAAGGTTTTCGGTGTACCCCCCCTTCCTCCTGCAAACCCTCTCCTGTAGGATTTCTGCTCCACTTTCATCTAGAACTATGCTAACATATTTCATAAATACTCTGAGGCAGAGAGTGTCATCGATTGCCTATGAATTCAGTTTGTTTCCTTCAACAAAACTGTGGTGGATTCCTGTTGTCTCCCTTCAGCAGGGAACAGCCTTCTGCTCCGCACAGCCTCTCCAGGGCTGTTCCCTGGCACAGGATGTCCGAAGCTCAGCGAAGCTGATGCTCCCACCCCACCGGCTCAGCACATGATGCTGCCCACCAAACCGGACAGACACAGCTCTCAAGCCCAGCATGAAGGGATGTTACATGGTATATGAAGCCTTGCTCACTCACCCTTCAGGGGATTTCTCCCATGAACACGGCTGTTTGCTGAGGCTGCCTTTGGAGATCTAGAGTGATCCTTTTGCTCTTCACATGACATCAAGAATAAGAAAAAAAGCTGTATCTACACTAAAACGAATGGCAATTTCCCCCTGATTTTTGCCTGCAGGTAGGTGTCATGGCTCTGCTCAAACCTGCATCATGTTCCCAGTCTGACTGCATGTGTGCCCACTCCAAACTGTGCTGAATTTTCCAAATATAGCACATACCTATGTAGGAATGAGGCTGGTTAGTAGAGCGTAGGGACGCCTGGATTTCTTTGCTGGGCTGCATGAGGAAGGTATGGGTCTGGGTGTTACCTGGCTTAGCCCCCTCGACCCTTAGCTAGGAGCGGTGTTCAGGATGCTGCTGTTATTGATACATGCCCCTTATTTGTAGAAAATGATAGGCAGATATGGTGGGGTCTGCCTGAGCTCTTACTGAACTGCCACAGCACGTGCCAGCCTTACTGCACACAAATGGGTGATGTGCTGGAACTGTAACACACCCTGCACTGCCCCTGCTCATGACAGGGTGATTTCTCTTACTCCTGATACCCCAGGAAGACCAAAGGAATTGCCTAGAATCTGTCAGCAGCAAAAGGGCTCAATGGTCATAGAAGGGGCTGGTCCAGAGATGGTCCCAGGCCGCCCAGACAGACTGCCCCTGCCCAGTCCCCAGCTTTAGAAATCATTCCTTAATCTGATTTTGCTTATGTCCATGCAAATGGTGCTCTTATCTCAAGGGTGGTAAAATTATTTCATAACATGCCAGAGAGTTATAAAGTTTGGGCTATATTTGGGTTTCTTTTTCTTCTTACTCGAAACAAAGTATGCTTCAGGGGGAAGCAGACAGGATTTTGGAAGAGAAACAGAAAGGCCTGAAATTTGAGCTACAGGTGCCAGGAGTTTGAAAAGCGTTTTTGATCCCAGCAGTCTGCCTTGTGTCTCCCGTTACCCCTCTCTATCTCCCATCTGATCTCCCTCCCATGTGCCCAGGCATGCTTTAAAACATTTCATTTGTTCAACACTGAATCCTCTTGTCAGCTAATGGGCTTAAAATTGGGATAATATTCAGCTAAAAGGCATTAGCTAATTTTGTGAGAGGCCAGGTATGAATTGACAATTCTGAGCACACACCAGAATGGGGCTGTGACGCTGAGGCCGGCGAAGACAGAGATTTACTCTGCAGCCACTGTGAAAATGAGGGTTGTAGGGGAAGCCATTATTTCTGAGGTATTTTCTAGTTCTTCCCCAGCATGTCTTTGAAGCGCTCTGTGGTATTTTCACCTCTAGCTGATGTAAATGGCAGGACAGTCTAATGCTGTCCTGCAGTTTAACAAATGTGATGGCAAAATGTAATGGCAGGCTGCTACTTGGTAGCCTCTCAGGCAGGACCCTCCAACAGCAATCTGCTGTGCTCCAGGCTTCTCACAGACATGAGAAATGAAGAATTGCTCTGCACTATTTATTAGTAAACCTGTTCTCTGCAGTTTTACCTGATGGGACTGCTCTGATCATCATAATTCAACAAATAAAATTTAATCTGTATGAGTTGCTATCAGTTAATATCTTAACAGGGATATCTTTGCAGCATTCTTAGCCCAGTAGTCCAATTAAGTTGCACAGGCAGGGTATCTTCCATAATCTCAGGCACTTTGAAAGCTTTGGGGATGTATCTGCTGAAAGAAAATTACCTCATCCTGGCACCAGTACTTTCAGCAAGACAATGCAGGGCTGTAGTTACCTCTGTGAGCCAAAGAATAAAAATACAAAAGGTGGATTAGGCCGAAGCAAACCAAAATAGCCCGGGAAACACTAAAATAATTTCCAACTGAATTTCTGCCTAACAACCTCCTGCCAGCAGGGCAGTGGGCACTGCCATTAGATCTGAAGCCACTTTAGCTATCAAGGTCCCCTTAGTTCCCTCCCGAAACTGGCTTTTCATTTTCAGGGATGGAGGACAGATGGTCAGCTTTAGCTTGGCACTATCCCTCTTACCTTGCTGCCTTTCATTAATTTTTAATACACCACCCTTGGACTGCTGGGAATGTCTGGGAAAATATAGATGTGTGTGATTAAAGTGATGAGGAAGAAGGGAGCCTACAGGATGCTTTTAGCTGCTTTCCAGCTCATATGGAAACATATAACACAAGGTGATCACATCTGGTCTAGGCATAATACTTGTGATGGAAGGAAAGGTTGCAGTTGTGTAATATGCTTTAAAGTTTGCAGAAAAAGAGACTCTACACACTAACAGACATTCACATTTTCAGCACTCTCCAGTGATAAGGTTTTACAGTCCTTCCCATAACATTATCTATTAGTAGCCACAAAGCATCCAAGCAGAACAAATGGCTTTAAAGGAACTAAGAAAAGATATGAGCTCAGAGCAACACATTTTGCTTCTGATCCATCACATAGTAGACTAGAAATGTGAGATGGGCCCTGTTAAATATAACACCCCAGTGATACATAGGGCAGGGGGAGGCACACCCAGAAGGACACATCTGACCAAGTCCGGTTTCAGGGCATACTTTTTCCATTGACAAGTAAAAACATTAGTTGAAAATATCCTGGTGCTCTAGTTCAGCTCTGAAAAGGATACTCAGAAGCAGATCATCTTTTGAGTGCCATGAATTTTTTGTCCAGGTACTTACCTGTGAGGAATTCAAAGGAACCAAGGATTTGGCCTGAAAACCTCAACTTGCCCTCATGCTGGAGAGCTCTGCTCCCATCATCAGATTGCTGCATTTCCCTGCAGTTCTGGCAGGCTTTCAGGGACATTCGTTGGGATGAATTTCAACCTGTGTGTGTGGCATCCGTGCATTTCCTCCCTGCTGCACCACTGCACCTCTGTTAATGCCCAGTTACACTAAATAACTAAGAGGAGCACCTCCAGTGCCCTATGTGGTATGCAGGCACAGGGAGGGAAAATCCCTGCCTGCCAGACATTTCAAGCTGGGGAGAGACAGTGAACAGAGACAGCTTGCCCTCATTTTATGAACAAAAGGTTGGCTGTGCCCCTTTGGATATGAACTGGATGGTAATTAAGAACCTGACTGACTTTTTAGACACTGAAGTAAAGTCTTTTGAAAAGCTCAGAGGTTTAGTCTATTGTAATCAATTAAATTGATAGCTACTCACAGCAAATCTGGGCCACTGCCAGCAAGCTGCTGTGGCTCAGCAGGAGCAACTGTAGGGCTCCTCTTCCCCAAAGTGAGTCCATCTGCAGAAGGGGTAAGATGTGCGGAATGGCTCAGTTGTCCTAACTCCGTCCCTGATGATGCTCCTGCTGGGAACTGAGTAGAAGCAGGCTTAGGTCAACCCTGAATAGCACTGAAAATCCCATCTTTTCTCTTTGAATAAACAATAGACAAACTAAGACAGCTCATGCTGTTTTAAAGCACCATAAATATTGCCAAGTTTGCAAAATGTACTGGCCAGCTCTCACAGGAATCACTGGGACGGTCTGGAGCTCATGAAGGGGAAAACCTGAGTTTTCTGAGTTATCTGAGTTTCTGCTTATAAATACTTCGGTGGACTGGAGCTACTACAGAAACCATGACCATGTAAAGCTAGTGAGCACCTGGTCACCTGTGAGGGAGGAGAAGGAAGGGGCGAGGTCTCGATCTAAATTATTTGTATGTCGTCTCCATGGAGAGAGAGGCTCCAACATGAAATGAACCCTAATTAGGCATGAAGGAAACCTGTGAACATCCTAATCCATGCAAAACATTTCAGAGTTCTCACCACATTAGACATCAGAGAATCAAAAAACAAGGCACAAATCCCTGAGCAGCAGCTTCAGTATTTCCACTGCTTACAGAAGTGTCTGTTTTAGACCAGTGAGAATCTTTTGAGCAAGGACTCCCATTTGCCTGTTTTACTGCATCAGCTACCAGGACATTTACAACAGCATACAAATAACACATAGCAGTGATTAATAAATAATAAAGTGAAGCATGGCACAAACTCTGAGATGAATCCATTTCCTCTCCTGAAGTTCTACAGCAGAGCCAGCACTCGCAACTGCATTTCAGAAAATACACTATTTGTACAAAAGTTGAAAAGTACCACTGTCATAATTAGATTTTCCATTAGGCTTGTGTGGCATAATTAAAAATGTAATTTCTCTGTAAGCACATAGCAGTGCTCTAGGAAAAGAGTGTCACTACTTATTAAGGGCATATGCAGGTACTTTAGTTAACCACATAAATTGATTAAGTACTAAACTAGGCTATGGAGTCTAATTGTTTTGAACAAATACCTACTTACTCCATGTGAAAGGACATATTGCCTCAACTGTTGGAAAGCATAATTTATTCCAACAATTACTAACTTTACTGTTGAATGCTATTTCGCTTTGTTCTCAGCTCCAGGTACCCAAATTTGTCCTACAGACGCCATGGAAGCTGAGCATGGCAGGACACCATGGGCAGGACTGGGATGTGTCCCTGTCCCTCTCACCTCCAGGCGAGTCATGTAACCACTTTGGGCACCTATTTGCCCTCCGCAGACTGCAGATTACAATAGTTTAACCTTCCTTTGCAAAGTACTGGCTAATCCTCCTCCCTGTGTATTTCTCACTGAGATGTACAAAGGAGCAGAAGGGAGCCAGTTGTTAAAATCAGATAAGCTCCTCTGAAGTTCCTTGCTGCTATTATTAGCGAGATTTGACATATTTTTTCTCAAGCTGGCAGCTGTGGTTTGTGTGAGCCCGAGTTAGGACTTAGTGGTCTCTCTTCACAGATGTGTGGGACAATCCCAAATCCTCAAAAAATCTCGGAGGAGACTCTGATAAAAAACCCCATGGCTTATATTTTCAGGAAGGATTTCTGCAGTGTTTAGAAACTCCTAAAGGAGCCGCAGCACTGAAACGGTGAGCTATGGGCCCTATGTCCTCTCAGAACAATTCACCCAGCTCATAACCAGGCAATTGCTTACCCACCATCTCAGCCCAGCTTCTGACAAGGACACGGGCAGAGAGCTGGTACGTAACACACAAGTGCAATGCAACTGTCCGCCTGGGTGCAGCTGATAGGGTGCTGTCGCAGCAGTACATGAGGAGCTCAGGGAGGAAGCAGAGCTTCCCAACATAAAGTTAAAATACAGCTGATGCAACAAAGAAGTACCTGTCAGGCTGGTAGGATTCGAAACAATAAGCCTGATTCTCCCAGCACTGTGATTTCCTACTGTTGTGCTTGCATAAAGTCATCTTAGCTTTTCCTGCTAATAAATGAGAAGACAATCTGACCCAGCGCGTTCATTGACAAGCTCTGCAAAAGAAACCTCAGGAATATTTTATTCCTCCCACATTAGGAATGTACAGAACATACAGAGAAATTTACCATCACATAATGATCCCTATTATGCAAAGCGAGGCTGACAAAATTTCCATCATTACATCCCTGACAAGTACTCAGAACTGCGGGGGGGCTTTCAGGCTTTCTTTTGAAAGAAAAAAGACCTGCAAAGTAGCTTTAATGTCTTAAATACCGAGCAGGAACTTCCTCCTCTCCCTATTCACAAACACCTTAAATACATCTCCTTCCTTCACAGCTCGTTAATCCCTACTCCTCTGCTCTTCAGACATTTAAATTCTTTCCACAGATCTGACACAGCAGAGGTGTTTATATCATGTTTAATCAGCACTCACCAGCTCTGAATGCCCCTCATGACCTTACTGGTTTTTGAGTGACCAAAGATCATTATGAAATCAGCCAATTGAGATGGTGAGGGCCTCACCGGATCCCGAAACCCTTGTGCTGTTACCAAATTGCAATCCCCGCCGTCACATTTTCTCCTATTTGTGCATGAAAAAATGCCCATCAAATGGTTCAATTATCATTGAAACAGTGTTTAAAATCCTGAATCTGAAGGACAAGCAGATTGGCAGAGATTTAGCAACTTGTTCGCCATCACACTATTTTGGGGCAGCACTACACACTGCAGGGTGCAAATCTGATCCAGTTACTCTTTGTTTGGAGCCTTCAAAGGGGCCAACCCTGACCCCAAACCTCTGACCGATGACACTGGCAGGTGATTTGCTTTGTTAACTAGTATGGTCTGCACACACAGAGCTGCCTTCCAGTGCCATTTTCATCTTCCTCATTGCCATTTGAATACCAATATAAGTAAATATCAAAGAAACGTGTGTGAGGAGTAAGCATGTGGGGCTCATAGGCACAGCTGGCTATTTTGTCTTCCTTGCCTTTTTTTTTGTCTTTTCTTTGTGTCCACATTTCCTCTCCTACCTCAGATCTGCACTTTTGCTACTCTGATTTCCTTACCTGTTCCACCATAGCTATTCAGACCTTCTCAACCTGGGTCTCTCCTTTGCCTCTTTTGAGCCTCCCTAACCAGCTTTCTTCCCTCTGCTGCTCAGCAGAGGAAAGAGCAGAGACTTAGAAAGTTAATGAACATCACACCGGGGTTACTGCTTCCAGCACTCTCCCTCTCTCACACACTGTGGGCCAGGCACACACGTGAGCCCCAGAACAGTAATTAAGGGATTTTAGGAGGATAATGCCCTCGGAGGGCTTCGGCAGATTGACACATGGTATTTCTTCTTAATAATGACTGTCCTGAAACGTATCAGATCCGTGTGCTGCTGTGTTTCCGGCAATTTGTAAGAACTGTTCAATGTGTAGCCAGCTGGAACACACAACAGCACATAATTGTTCTATTACTGCAGACTTCAATTGTTTCTCTTTTATTCATTAAATGGCCATTTATTGGAAGAAAGGTCCTTTTTTTAGATGCATTTTTACACAGCTCTAGATTGGACTTGCCAGGACTGAACAAGGGCAGACCTTCCCTTTTCTCACTGTGCTCTTGGAAGGAAAATGGGAAGCACAGACGCTGGAATTTTTGTTTTTTAATGGAGATGTTGAAAGCCTTTTACATTCTGCACTGGAACAAAAATGAGGCCTTTTGAAATGTTGCATGGGAGTCAAGGGAGAAGGCCACACACACTGACTATGTGAGAGGCGAGTGCAAGGGTCTGCTTGGCAGCAGTCCTGAGTGTGTCTCCTTTGAATCAAGGGAGTGCCCAAGGACTAACTTTAGGGAGAGAAGGACTGCTTTTGTGAGAAGCCACACAGGGCAAGGGAGAAAACCAACTGTCTGGTGCTTTCAGTGCTCACCTGGAAGTCAGGAGATGTGACAACTTGCACTGAGGTCCCAAGTGAGTGCCCAGATGGGAGGTGGTGGTGTGAGTCTGTTTTAGACCAGCAGTTCCAAAACAGGCCAGGAATTTCTTGCAAAAAGGCTCACCAAAGCCTAAGAAACATATCCCATGCAGTCTTGAAAAGAATTGTAGAACTGACAGTAGCATAAGTCCATGCACCTGGGGAGGAACAACCCCAGGCACCAGTACAGGTTGGGGACTGACCTGCTGGAAAGCAGCTCTGCTGAGAAGGACCTGGGAGTGCTGGTGGGCAGCAAGTGACCCTGAGCCAGCGCTGTGCCCTCGGGGCCAAGAAGGGCAGCGGTGTCCTGGGCTGCATTCAAAGGAGTATGGGCAGCAGGGCGAGGGAGGCCATCCTGCCCCTCTACTCTGCCCTGGTGAGGCTGCATTTGGAGTGCTGTGTCCAGTGCTGGGCCCCCCAGTTCAAGCAAGACAGGAAACTACTGGCAAGAGTCCAGCAGAGAGCTACCAAGATGATCATGAGACTGGAGCATCTCCCTTATGAGGAAATGCTGAGAGACCTGGGTTTGTTCAGCCTGGAGAAGAGAAGACTAAGGGGGGATCTCATCAATACTTATAAGTACCTGAAGGGTTGGAGTCAAGAAGATGGGGCCGGACTCTTCTCAGTGGTGCCCAACGACAGGACAAGGGGCAACGGGCACAAGCTGGAACACAGGAGGTTCCACTTAAATCTGAGGAAAAACTCCTTTCCTGTGCGGGTGCCAGAGCAGTGGCCCAGGCTGCCCAGAGAGGCTGTGGAGTCTCCTTCCCTGGAGACATTCAAACCTCGCCTGGACGCGGTCCTGTGCCCCCTGCTCTAGGTGTGCCTGCTCACGCAGGGGGGTTGGACAAGATGATCTCCAGAGGTCCCTTCCAACTCCTGCCATTCTGTGATTCTGTGACTGTGCTATCTTGAGAACTGTTTCCCCATACAATCAGTATTATCTTGATTTGCAAGTGATTTACAAAATACAAGAGCCAAAACCTAAACCCAGGAACCCCAGGTCTGAGATTCCTAATTCTCATTTCAACTGTTGTTCCGCCAGCAGAAGAGCAGAAGGTGGACATTTTAACCAGTGCATTCTGGTCAGACCACACTACCTGGCAAGCTAAGACTGACCTATACTTCACTGTACAACAAAAAAGTGAAACATCACATTAAAATGTATATACAGTAAGAAATTCCTCTTGCTCTCCTAGCCTTTCTTTAAGCTATTGAAATGGTTTAAAAAAAAAAAAAAGAAAAAAGCAAGACGTAATTGTTTCCTGTGCAAACGTTGTGCCAGACTTTATTTTTATGGGCTGTGTTTATTGACTTTAGCTATTTTTCCAGTATGCTGCACAGCGTTAGACTTGGCAGGAAGTCCTACAAAGTGAAATAACATCTCTGAAAAAGTGGGAATTCTCATTGTTTGGCATGGTCAAAGAAAACTCCAGCCAAGCAAACTTATGACCTTCTCTCATGTCAGACTCAAACCCAGGCTAGCCACTAGATCAGACTCTTCGTTCCTCTGAAGTCACAAGAAGATCCAAATCTGGGGGTCTGATCCAACACCTAAGTGAAGCCATTTGCCCCCATCTGCTCTGCCCCACACTTCCACTAAGAAGACCTATTTGTCAATGCAATTACAAGCAGAGATTTGTACCTTGTGCAGATACTGATTTGTTTTCAGGGGAGCAAAATGAGACACCAAGTCTCACCAGGAGTCATTAGTGAGTTAATTGCAGCTGTTTAAGAGTTAGGTCTAAATGTGCCCATCAGCTCCAGGCACTTACGACACTTCCCAGGATTTTGTATGCATCTGAGACAGATGTCTCCAAGGCAATCAGAAAAGTCCCACAGTATACACTGAAGAAGACAGAAGACAACTGAAGAGATTTATGTTGGATGGAATGACAAGCTCAAGAGTTTAACTGCACATGGCATTTCTGGAAGCTTGCCAGCGCTGACTTTAGTGTGTTTTGTGTACTTCACTCATAACTGTTTATTGTGACAGGTAAACACTTGTTTTGAAAGCTTGCAGGCGTACTATTAAAACAGAAGTGTTCCTGACATAGTCAAGCTGTGCTGTCAAATGTTTATCTTCTGAATGATGAATGCTGCCTTTCCTTTTCGTTCCTCTCAGTCTGTATGGAACAGATTTGAACAGTCTCTCCCAACTTGTTTGGGCTCATTTCACCTGGGGGATATAGCTGAAAGCTGATGGGCCAGGGAACAGCCCCATAATTATCACCCCATATGCCAATGAAGGTGATGCAGAGAACAAAGGAGGAACAACAGAGTAAGCAAAAGCAAGCTCGGTGCCAGGTCTGTCTGCAGATGCAAATACAGATGTTGTGCTTTAAAAACTGTAGTAGGTGTAGAGCTCAGCAGACAGGGCTATTTCCAGCACTTAGAGCATCTCAGAGACACATATTTCACAAGTCAGATTCTGGAGACTTAGGCTAACTAAAAAAAGTTAGAAGCAACTGTAACAAATTTTTCTCAATATTATTTTTTACTCTTTTTTTTTAAAGTAAGAAACTAGAAAATCTGGAAACAGTTAAGTCACAGTATTGGATATATAAATGGCCTGTGAAACTGCAGACAATCATAAAAGTTATTGGCAAAAATGAACAAAGAGTCTTATGGGTGAGAATTAAAATTCTCCACTTGGTGCAAATATGCTTTCTACAGAAGTAGAACAAAAGCCTGTGAAAAAAGACAGAAATTTCTGTGTATCTTAGTGTAATTGCGTATGTTACAAGGCTGTGGAATTCAGCAATGATCCCATGGGCTTTCAAGTGGATTTCAGATATTTCACAGTGTGTCAGTTATAGATTGAGACATAAGACTTTGGGGAAAGAAAGTACAATCTTTGATTAGATGAAATAGCATCAGATTTCCATGAAAATGCAAATGCTTAATGAATTCATTGTTAATGCAGTTCTGCTATTTCTTTGTTCTGTTGCAGTTGGTACTTCAACCATAGGTTTGCTGACCTGCACTGGGTGTAGCACTGGGGTCAATTTAACCAGCACCATTGTAACCACTACTGGCTGGGGGCACATGGACGAGAATGATAATCAATAATTTCCGACTGATTTGAGGAAATCAGTCTTACACGATGCATAAGCCATAGAACTGCCTACCACAGGAGGCATCGGAAGTGTTCACCTCACACAGGAGTCAAAGAAGGACTGAGTATTCTTCATGATATTGAAAATATTAGGGATCACAAGAATAAAAAAATAAAAACTGCTTCTAAAAAGACATTAAACAGCTAAGTGCAAGTGCTTAGACAGTATCTAATTACCAAAGCAAAAGAAGAAAAGAGCCCCTTATCACCAAATCTGTAAATTGATTAGGTCCACATCCCAGTTTACTGTACAGAGGTTGGCCATACAGAAAACCTTATACACTAAATTAGGCTATTTCAGCAGAAGGTGGAATTAGGACTTTACTGCCTAGGGAGACACATATATTATACCTTGATCCATGCTTAACACAGAGAATTTGTGCAGGGTTGTTACTCAGTGGAGGGATCTCTCTGAACCTATTACGGAGTGCACACATTGCATCCCTCTGGCAGGAACATCTGGTGACCCATAAACCAGCCAAAGCACCGGAGTTGTGGCAGAGCTGCTCGGGCAGGTTTATTTACAGCACATCAAAACTCCAGCCAGCAGCTCAGGCGGGCAGGCAGGCACTCCTGTGGGGTGCTACCACCTGCCGAATAAGGAGGGCTGAGCTTGCTTGGAGAAGGCTTGGAGCCTTCTCCGCCGGTTTGCATTACAGATCCCTCAGTCTGCATTGTGCAGGGGAGAAAGGGCTGGGAGTCAGGGAGAAAAACCCAGGGAAGGGATATGGTGGGAGGTGGACTCTGACCAGTACTCCAGCTCCTCACAGTTTTTGGATGAGCAGAGTGAGCCTGTGCTGCATGAGTTCTACAAACCATGTCACCACTATGGGACTGAGTATTTAAGGTCCTAAAGTCAGATTTACTTTTTCATCAAATCATGGCCCTAGTAAGGGGATCAGTTTAGACAAGGGTGAAAAAGCACTAGCCCAGCAGTTACCTTTTTGTTTGATTTGCTCTTTCAGCCTACAATATTTCCTCTTTCTCTCCCCCTTACAGCTGTTTCTTCAGGTGCAGATGTAGCATGACATCAAAATATAAATCATCACAAGCAGCTGCTAACTTCAATGCATGTCAGGATTTATCACACTGGGGCTGATTCCTTGGGTGCTGAGCATCCTCCCCACTCCAAACCCTGCTGAAGTTTGTACAGAAACAGGCTGGCTACAAAGTGGTTTTTGTCTTTCTGGCCTCCAGATTTAGCAATCAACAGAGCAAACTACTTCACCATTTTTCTCCTAACGAAAAGTGTACTGTGACTTGTGCAAAACAAGAGGTGGTACCTGCACCATGAGTCTGTGCTAAGTATTGCTTTTGTCCTATTGAATAAAAAGCGTATGAAAAAGGCAGTAATAAAAAAACATTAAGACTCACACAAGGCTTGCTAAATGATTTAAATCTTCATAATGTATAGCATTTTCCTGGTAATTAAGTTCAAACATTGAGTTGGGCTAAATGCTTACTACTGCTAGATAACACTTTAAATGCTTCCTCACACACTCAGATTTTTCTTTTTCTCTACCACAGCCCTGACAACTGAAGGTAGTTACTTTGAAAAGCGCAGGAATTGCTTCCTCTTGATGAGGCACAGCACAGCAGTGCAAAGTCCATTTCACCCTCACACTGCGGCACAAGCTCAGTCAGACCCCAACTCTCACAAAAAGAGATCTGGTCAGAATATGCAGCTTCTTTGTCAAAAAAGAACAGAAAACTTGGAAAGATGAGGTAGATTATCTCTGCTCATGTTTCTAATTTATTTTTTTAAAGTTTGCACTGAAAAACAATTTCAAGAGAAAGTCCTGCCCTGCCCTGGTAACAAGCTATTTGCCTGTAAGCAAAGATCAACAGTTGTTACTATTTTTCTTTCCCACTTCTTCCTCCCTCTTCCTGCTGTTTTTCCTCTCCTATTTATCTGCTCTTGGTTTACACATTCCAGCTTTTGTTCTCAGCTCTTTTCTTGCTTTCCTGCCCTCTCAGAGTCCAGCTATATCCAGCCACAGCACCCAATTCATTCTTTACAAAACAGTTCTTTTTATTAGAAAAGCCTGATGCCTTCTACTCACAAGTACAATATTCAGATGGGAGGGTTTGATCCCATGCAGTAAAAGACAACAATGCTCATCACACCTATATACGTAATCCCATCACTTATAAGCCCATCTGAACTGCGTGTGTCCAATTTAGACTGCAATCACATTTAATATTTTGTTTTAAACACAACTGGGTCAAGGCTGTGTTGCAGACTAAGTTAGGTAAATAGATGTGGTGCACACGTAAGGTTTGCAGTTTGGTCAGCCAACCTGCAAAGCTCCAACAGGTTAACGGACATTGCTAACTCTTGCTTGGCAAGGGAAAAATATTTTGATATTTTGTAAACACTTCAGGTAAAGCCTTCAACACTCAAAGTTACAGAAAAAAAATCTCAAAATTTAGGTCTATTTTCGAAATCCTCCCAGGCTGGCTTCATATATCATCCAAGTTGAAACTGTGCTCATGATATATTATACATGGAGACTGCACTACATCATCAGAGTTCTGACACTGCCATGTTCAGGGTATGCTAGGATACAAAGTAATGAATTACAACAGTGGACATTGACAAATACACTTTAGGGGAAGTTTAAATTAATTTTTTTTAGCTGCTTGCAGTTGGCTTAGAAAGTAATTTTTATTAAATAAACTAGTGGGAGAGTGGGCAGATTCAGAGCCCTTGAGAGAGGGAATGGCAGAGCAGAGAGAGCATAGGACAGAGATCAAGGAAGCAATTTCAATTCCAAGATTAACGTGCTCTGTGATTTTGGAAAAGTCAGCTGGGCCAAATCCTGACTGTGCTTACCCACAAGCATGCAGCTGTGCTGAAGCACCGATGTATCTGGATCAAACACAGATGCCAGGTTCATAGGGGCAATCCCACGTCTGTGGATTGGACATCAAACAATTCCCACTGACTTCAGTGGGGTAACATATTGTTGCAAACACCTGGTATACAAGGTGTATTGTGTCTCAAAGGGATGCAGCAGGCTCTCACCTGGAAAATTCATAATCATACAATTTTGTCTTCTTTTAATAAAAATAAACCAGTAATAACAATAAGAAAAGGATGAGGTACAGCTGATAAAGCCAAAAAATAAACCTTTCAGGAGAAGCAAAAGCTAGTACTTTCAAGAAAGCCCAGAATACTAAACATCTTTTCCCTCCGAAGGAATCTTTTGTCATTTCATGGGGAATCAATTAACCACAGTGTCTTATTCAGGTAGACTTTAGATTAGTACCATATCCCTTCACTATAGATAATTAACCTCAGTCTCTGAATTAGCAGCAAAATAAGCCAGTTATTAGTTTTTATAATGACTAGAACTCAATATTTTGGGTAGTTAAACACCCAAGAGTTTAAATTAAAATAGACATCTGACAGAAATCCCTAAAGTGTTCTTCAGATCATTAATACTATAAATTCCACAGTAGATTGAACTGACAATGTTCCCTTTTCCTTCTGGAGCACTCCAAAGGGATGAGCTACTCCTTCAAATCAGCATTCAGTTTGATCTCTGAAATAATCTCTCCTTGATACCTAAAGCCTCAAGGCCAACAGCATAGTTAAACTCATATCCTCCTCTTACCAGAAGTGTTATGTCTAGTGAAGTGAGAGGAAAAAAAAAAAAAAAGCCTGCTTTCCTGGTCTACCTACAGTCTGCTCCATACATTACCAAGACAAACTGGTGCTCACATCCTAGATCAAAATCTTGGCTATGGTCACAGCCCAGGGCAGCAGTGCAGAGAGTGTGCTGGGAGCAGAGGGAGACCATGGAGCTGTCACTGCCTCCTGGGCCACGGGGAGAGAGCAGGCTGTGCACAGCTCCTGTGTGATCCTAAATGAGCAATTGGTCTCTCCATACCTTAGGTCTGCTGCAGTGGAAGTGTGGGGCACAAGGGTGGGAAGCATGTCCATGAGGCAACAGGGCTCAAGGATCTTGAGGAGATGCTGCTTCATCCCCCTGCCCCACAGCTGTATCACCTCCACGTGTCTCATCCCTGGGAGATGCTCTTTCTCAGCATTCTCAAACCATGCTGAACACTGCTTACCATCAAAAAGCCTTTCTAATACTGCATCACTCTTGCTGTAAAAGGAGCCTGTTACTTCATGGCCTTCCTATATTTGCCTTTTCTTCCCACTAACATGACACTGAGACTTGCTGAACTTCTGGTCCAGTCTTTACTTTCCTCTGCTCATCAGTTCCCTTTCTGCAGAACCACTGCCTCTTCCTCATCCTCTGTGCATTGATTATTCCAGCCCAAGTTTCATACCTTGCACTTGTCTCTGATTTAATTCCCTTTTTTTTCTTTCCAAACCATTTCTGCAGTTTGTTGAACTCATTTGAATTCTCATCCTGTTGTCCAATATATTTGCAGTCCCTCCTAGCTTGGTGCCATCTGTAAATTTAATAAGCATA
This sequence comes from Anhinga rufa, assembly GCA_013400875.1. Taxonomy (NCBI): domain Eukaryota; kingdom Metazoa; phylum Chordata; class Aves; order Suliformes; family Anhingidae; genus Anhinga; species Anhinga rufa. The sequence goes on from VZTV01003337.1 coordinate 25,854, forward strand.
CTATCTATTCCATCATCCAGGTTGTTAATGGAAATGTTGAACAGAACCAATTGCCTCCCTCCTCCTCAAGACTCAGTCAGTCTGTCTGTCCCTTTTAAGGGCCTGCAGGGGATATTTCCCCCAGAGAGAGGTGGAGGTACATCTAACACTGACCTCTGTGGAAACTGATACCTCTCCCAGTGGGGTCAGTGAGACTCAAAGCAGCAACACAAACCCTGAATCTGCTGCTCAGTGCACTGCAGACCTTACCAGAGTTGTGCTTTATTCCATTTTAGCTCCAACCAGCTATGCATAACACCACAAAGGGAAGAAAGAAAGAATAAAAGCTCTAGGGATTGTTCCACTGCAAGTAAAATGTGTATTCTAAGAGAAATGAATGTTTACCTTCCCATTTATGTGAATCAATTAGCGATAAATATCTCTAGGGCACAGAAAAGACTAACACAGATAACAAAGGATATGCCCCAAATAAGGGAGGATTAGAAAAAGGCATACACAAGTAATAAAACATCAGCTACAGATGCCACTTGAGAAGATTGCAAAACAGAGAAGAGTAAGTAGCTGAAGAAGGAAAGAAAGCAGAGGTGACGAGAAGACTGCAGTAGCAGTAAAGATAAACGATGAGTGTGCTTTTTGAGTATATATGCTAGAGTTGAAAGAGTTCAGTGTAGAGACAGGAAGGTCTCCAGGAGAATAGGAGGGTAATTTATAAACAAAAGAGCCAGACAGGGCTTCTATGCCCAAAAATAAGTCCCCTTTTTTCCCAGTTCTATCAGTTGCTCTAAGAAAAGATATTACCTTTCCCTACAAACCTTACCTCTTGACAATACCAAAATAGAAAGATATATTTGCCCTGGCACTCTGAAAGGACAATGGGAAATAGATGCCGAGAGCCTAGAGAGAAAGAAACATTTAAGAATGAAAAAGGACCAGAGTTAGAGCTTCTCAGGAATTACTTCTTATCTCATGAAAAATGTCACCAAAAAGGAATAAAAATTGGTTCCCCTTTCTCAATAGCTTCATTTTTGCCAGAATGTTTTTATCAAAAAATGAAATCTTTTCATCAAAAACCTCTAGGCCTCCAAACAAAACATATGTAGCTTTAAAGCAAACTGAAGTTTCCTATTTGGACCTTTTAGGGCTTTGTAGCATTACTGCAATACAAATCATGAAGGACGAGCATCTCAAGGCAATTTAATTTTTTTTTTTAAAACCCCTCACTAGGCTTTTAATATTGATTTTTGCTGGCTTTTAAACAAAACCAGTAATAAAAAGTAGAGAAAGGAAGGAAGTTGATCTGACTCCACGCAAGATGGATGGGAAACACTGGGGCAGTGTGGGTGCAGGTAGCCATCCATTGCTGGGCTCAGGTTGGGCTGCTACAGAGGTCATTTGCACTGACAGCCCTTGGGGAGAGGGCAAGAGGACACAGATCTCCTAGGTGTGGGCAGCATTCTAAAAGCAGAGATCCATGCTTTTTGCTGCCAGGTTCACGTCTCCATCAGCATCATCCTCTTTGGGATCTAGTCCTCCTTTGACATACCCCTTCCCATGGGCTCTATCTGGCCTTGGGTTGCTCCCAGCTCTCCTCCTGCCTGCCACTGTTGCTCTGGACCAGCAACATCTCATCCTGCACTCATCTGCCCCACCTGGCACCTCTCCTACCCAGGTCTTGCTGACAGTAAAGAGCAAAGGGAGTAAACAGGGAGTAAGCTGGCAGGTGAGGGAAGAGCTGCTTTCATTTGGGGAAATTTTGTTGCTGTTTTTGGTTCTCAGCATGTCAGCAGAAACTCAAGGCTTGTCAGGAGGCTGTTCCCAATCCAGTAATTACTGGAGGTGCCTCTAACTTGGCCCTGTCTTGATCTTACACTGTGTGATCACTTTATTATTCAGTTTTATTTTATTATTCAGTTTGATTTGGCAGCTGCCTGAGAAACTTAAGGCTACTCAAGCTGTATATTTTAAGATCTTTAAAATCTGTTGATATAAATTCTTTTAAAGTCTTCAGGCTTGAGTCAACATTGTTAATTCTGAAGCTCCAGCCCATCAACTTGGCAGGACACTTCACACATGCATGCACACACGTACACACACAGCTCAGCAGCAGCTTAAATAGGGATCTCGCTGCAGAAGCCATGATTTTTCCTCTGGCTCACAGCCAGCCTGACTCAGGGGCATTGTCTGAGGGCTTCAGCAGAGACAGAAAAAGTTCAGACATTTTGACAGTGCCAGAAGTGGGCACGTAGAGGAGAGAAAACATTATTCCCATTAGGAAATTAAAAGAAACTAACAAAGAAAAAAAAAAGCCCCATTTACTGTACAACTCCATTTTGCACTGGTGAGGATATTGGTTTTAACCTCCTGGTCCTTCCTCCAAGGCATGTAGTGAGTGAGACTTTCTTGGCCACAGCAAACATTCTCTCACTCCCCCTCTCTGTCAGACCAGGGGGAATTTTGGACCCTTCTCCAGGTGGAGGCTGTCCCTCTGCAAGGATCTAAGAAAACCCCTTGCCTCGCTTTATTGGGTCCTTGGATCTCATCTCTTCAAGGGAGAGATTTGCAGGTTGTTTAATGTTCAGATTTGATTTCCTTCCGTACTTTGATTTCAGATTACTCACCTTCCTCTCGGCCTTTTCATGATCAAAACTGAGATCCAGCTTCCCCCCTCTGACTTCAAACAGTTTTAATCCTGCCTCCCTAACATCTATTTTCCTTCTAATTCCCTGAAGAGTTTCTCTTCTGGGATTGCCCCCTGTTCACATTCTTTTACATGTTCAAAGTCCTTCGCATTCTTCTTTCATCCATGCCATGCTCCCCTATCACAGACTCCTCTGATTCCACTTCTTCAAGGGCAGTGATGTGTTTTTTTCATCCACAACTTTTACAGGTTAGAAAAGCTGGATCCTCACTGCCGCTCTGTGTTCACCAAAAAGAGCCCAGGAGACAATTCAGCTGCTCGTGCGGAGGCTTAGCCAGGGCTCTCCTGCTCAGAAACTCTGCAGTGGTGCAAAAGGCCTTCTCCATATATGGCATCACTCCTGAAGTGTTGCAGGAGTTGGCATCCAGCTTGCACCTGGCAACCACGGCAGAGTAATCTCATCTTCTGCCCACTGGTGGATGCTGGAGGTCTCGGGGTGATGGTCACTCTTTGTTAAAGACAGAAGGCAGACTCAACCACTCAAAATAAATCTATTTTTATCTGTAGGACTTGGTATTTCCTTTAATATAGCCCTGCAATGTTGCCACCTCATAGTCAGAAGGATGAGAAGGTACATGTCACTACTAAATTACTACATACTGTTACGGGACTTTGTTTAACTGTTGTCATTAACTTCCCTTTTCAGTGCTGTAATTAGTCCTTTAATTAGTCCTCACTTTGCTGCCAGCAGTGCCCCCCGTCTCTTCTAGGCTTTCCAATGATAAAATCCCTCCTGTTATACCTCCTGGTAGGTGTCTTCTTTCACAGCTGAAGGACTAGTGGCCCTTGAGCCCCATGTTACCTGCAGCTCGGTGCTCTGCTACAGCTCATTCCAGATTTGGCTGTAGCATTCTCATAGCTTTGCCACTGCTCTTCTTCAGCCTTGCTGGCTTGGAGCAGCTGCAGGTGGCTCACCAGACTGTCCCGTGATGGTGGTAGCCCTGGGCTCTGTCCTTGTCCCGGTGCTCAGCAGCGGGGACTGTCCACACCAAGGTTTCCTCAGAGCTCTCACTTCTCGGTGTCTGCACTGTAGTGCCCAGACCCTCCCGTTTCCTCCATTATAACATCTTGCTATAGGACAGTGCATGGCGTTACATAGTTCCCTTTAAAAGGTCATTACACATTTTTCTAGCAAAGGATTTCTAAATCCTATCCCAACAGTGAACACATCACCATTTTTGCTCCTGCTGGGTGTTCTAGCAATGGCAAGCCGTTTAGATTAGGACCAGCCCTTACACAAAATGCTGTATCAAGTCTCCATTTCCTCTGATATTCCCATAGGATAATGCCTAAGGGATGGCAGAAATCAGTGATAGCCCAAACCAAACCTAAGGGCTCTCCCATAAGGAGTCATTCATTTGTTTACAAGAAATAAATCTGCATCATTTTGTGGTGCAGGGAAGCTGGAAGGGAGCACAAGGGGGCCAGACAGCCAGGAAGGTTTGTGCCAGCCCTGCTGGAGCCCTGCTCACAGCTGGGCAGCTCGCCTGCAAGAAAGGAAAGAAACACATCCCAAGCCTCACCCCTGTCCCTGAAGAGCATCTTCCTTGCAAAACCTGTTTTCAGACTAGTCCCCCCTCCAGAATTTAATACCCAGTGCATTCACATCATTGTATACCTTTGAAAATATTTATTAGGGGCACTTTCAAGATAAAGTAATACTTAAATTCCACTGTTAATATTCTGTTTTACATCAGTTCTCATACATCTCCATTTTCATCCTAAAGCTTGGATACCTTCCAGTAGTGAATTAAGTAACATGCCTAATATCTGTCATGCATGGCTTATTCTTCCTCTTTTATGACAAAAAGGAGTCCATATATCCAAGTATGAAATCTCCTTTTCTATCAGGGTATTATTTTTTTTTCCAGGAGACATCCTCCTGGTAACTTGGTATATTAGCTGTTCTGAATCAGAGCTGTAGGATTATTCCTCTAGGCCATTTTTCTTCAGTGTGGAGGCTTGTATATACGCATTTGGAAAAACAAAAGACAAGTCAACCTGCTGTTAGAAGAACTAACAACTACTTGGGCTATGATCCCTCTTGGCAAATCTTTCCCTTTAGGAAGTGCAACATTGCTGCCAGCTCAGCATCCTCCATCATTGATATGACCAGGTTTTAAAGCAGTACTTCTGAGTTTGCACCTGAGCCTTGCTTACAAATAAGATAGCTCTCTGTTCAACAAGCACCTAATACAAAACTACAGTTTTTCTTTTGTCCTCCTATTGACTTCATCATATCTTGGGTTAGGCCCTTATCTTGTCAGGCAACTTTTGATGTGTTCAGGCACCTAAGACAACTGCAATCAGTGAGGGTTGGATGTACAAGTATTTTGGAATAACCTTGCCTGCATTTTGGGGGCCCAGATACCTTTCAAGACTTGGCCCTAAGTGATTCAACCACTGGAAGTCTATAGCTCAGCCATGCAATTAATCCAGTTCTGCTAAGTTTTACTCTGGTGCTCTAGCCTCCAAGACCATTCTTTCTCCCTGATAATACAGATAGCAGAGAAAAGCCCTTTAAAGGATGAGGCATACTGAATAAAGAGGAGACCAGCCTAGCAAATCTAATGGAGACTGGGGCAGCATAAACTTAAAAGAGCTTTGAAAATCACTGGACTAATAGCGTATAAGTGTATAAAACCAGACAGTCTGCACATCACTCACAAATTCGCTATTGCTGGTCAACTGGAATCCTGGAAAAGTTGGTGTTACAAGCCCTAATGCATTGTATTTAATGCTGCAGTGGGGCTTCATGTACTAATTACATGTAAGTTTTCCAAGATTTCTGCCAGGAGTATTTCACAGAAAAGATAATTGTTCTTTGGGGGGTTTCAGCACTGGTTGATTTAATTATGTTGGAGTTTTCATATATATTGTGAAAATGCTAGCAGAAAGAAAACTGTCTTTTCCCCAGTACATCTGGCTAAGTAAAGCAGATAGAGATTTTGGGAGGAGGCTGAAGATGATCCTGGCTGCTGAAGGCATTAATGAGCTTGGAAGGGAGCACATGAAAAACAGATAACCTGTAACAGGAGCCTCAACTTCCCAAATAGCACTGATACTTCCTAGAGTATTACCCAGGGTGGGGGGGATACCAGCTGATAAACTTCTGACAGCACCAAATAGGTGTGGTGTAAGCACCTTCCTCAGCATTAGGTAGAAGAGATGGAAATGCTGCTAAAATCTGACATTATTTATCCCAAGAAATGTCTGGAAAGCTTTGGGCATGTTCTGATTTGATCCAGGTGTATGTTCGCTGACCTTTCCTTCCTCCCTACCTGTGACGTGAGCCTGAAGCAAATTTGTGTTTATATTTCACTCAGTCTTGTGGAGTCTGCCTTCCTCCTTCCTTCTCACTGCAATTACTAACCTGGATTAAGAACATCCAGAGCTGAAGGATAACATGGCAAGTTGCAACAGTTCACTGGTGAGAAACTAAATGGGACATCAGTCTCCAACCCTGACTCAGGATTACCTGTATTAGAAGTCCTGCCACATGGCAGACATCAGAAGCTACTAATTTTAGCAGCAGCAGCTCTCACAGAGGGGAACTTCCCAAAATAGCCCTGCTTTTGCATTGCTACCATAAAACTTTTTTTTTTTTAAAATTAAACCTGCTTGCAGTCTGTCATTCATGCAAAACTAGCCCTAGAAAGGTCTAGTCTGATAAATGTTTCACTTAATATGCCTCAAAGAGTTTCAAAGTTGTGGAAGCATCTTAATTCCACATTCTCAAAATGAAACTTTTAGACTTTCAACTTCCTGTTTTGAAAGAAATCCTTTAAAATTTTGTCTTCATTTTACACCAAAAATGTAGTTTAAAGGATGTCAAAAGCAGGAAAAGCATTTTGGCTCACGTGAAGGAGAAGTTTCTCCTGACCTCATCTGAAAGAGATTTCTTCATTCATAAAATTCAGACTTTTGGGAGGAATTCTGAAGCGGGCTGTTAAATCCTTTGAAATCACCTAACTTCTCATGAGCTGGGAAAAATATCCTAATCCTCACTACAAGAGAGTGAAGAAACCTTTTGACAGGCAGCCTTTAGTCAAGGGTAGCAGAAGTGATTACTGCTGTCTCTTGCTGTTTCAGAAATAATCCACAAGAAACTGGTGGCTGCCAATGAGGAACAGCTGTTCATTAAGAGATCCAGTCAAACTGATAGCATTAAAAGCTGTTTGCTGCCAAATTCAAGGGGTATGCACCGCACAAACACCTTTCATACCACATAGGCAGCTTCTACATTTTCAAAAAGTAATATTTGTGCCAAATTCACCAAGATCATAAAACCAGTCAATTCTTTTTTGACTCCTGCCAGTGTGAACTGAAGTCAGTCGGATTCAGTGTAATTCACTTTTCCTCTCTTACAGCTCATGAGGCAGTTCCTTAAACAAATGGTAGCACAGGCTGATAAAACAGAGCAGTAATAATAATGAATAAACTGCTCATTAAAATAATAATACTGCTATCACTAAAAGAATAATGAAAACCTCTTTTACATAATTCTACTTGCCCTGATTATTCTGTACAGAGCAATGCAGGAGCTTGGACAAGGCACCTGAGGCTCTCACAAGGCTGCAGAGGCACAGAGTTGGGACAGCAGCAAGCACCCAGTGCCCCGCTAACCTTTCATTCAGAGAATACCCCCAGCTCATGCTCCTATATCTTACTGGCTTCGCCTGCTTTTCCACTTCTTAATTAGTTCTTTCAACTAAAGCCACCTGAACTAATTTGTTTTCTAGATACTGAAGTTTTGCCTCTGACCACCCTCCCCTTTTTCTATTCATACTCAGTGCTTTGGATAAATTTTTATTGAAAATACCGTGTCTCAAATAATGAAATATTTAACCCCTTGTTTTCAAAAATAAGTACTATATTAGCATATGAAAAATGAGGCAAGCATAAATATTTGTGATCCTGGGTGTACTGACAATCCACTCGAGGCTGTTTACCTGCAAAACTTAAATGAGTTTTAGTTGACTTATCTCTCGTGGTTTGACTGAGCAAAGGTACAGGCTCAGCTGCAGCTGGAGCCAGCAAGTCTCTGCCTGAGGAAGGGAGGGCTTTAGAACTTGGCTCTGAACTCATTCTCGAAACACATTTACATTAACTGTAGGCTTTTCAATTCATCCTAAACCTCCAAATTGTACTCAGTCTTCCTGACAGTCCTGCTTCCATATAGCTGCATTAATGAGCATTCAGTTTTCAAGAGCTATAAAGAGACTCTTGTAACTCTGGTCCTTTACATACCTGGTTATTGTGGCATTTCCTAGTGGTATGACAGTAAGTCAGAGCAGCACTTTAGAACATCAGTTTATATACTAGTACATAAGTGAGAACATCTCCCTTGTACACTGCCAAGGGGAGACAAACAGGTTCCCCACCCAGATTTTGAGATTCCTATTTTGACAAGAGCCTACGTCTACCTATGGGTTCAGCACCCACCCACACAGGTTGGTCTCAAGCAATGGGCAGCAAGTACTAAGAAGGCAGGAAAAGAGTATAAAATAGCTTAGGGCAGAAACAGAGACCATCATGCCCAAAGGAAACAGCAAAGACTGTCAAAAAGCAGAATATTTAACCTAAAAAAGCAGAATATTTGGCTTATTGAACTCATCAGGAGTTTTGCTTTTGAATTCAGATGAGCTCTCAAACAGGAATTTAGTCAGGTCACCAGTCCTGACACCAGAACCATGTAATAAATTGACGTTTCAATTTGCTAGCACATGTGAAAATAGGGATGGTTTTTCATTTGGTAATAAACTGAAAAGATGGGAAGGTTTTATATTGGACAAATATTTTTTTCAATCCATTTTTTAAAAAATCCATGGCATTTTGGATGTAAAATATTCCTTTTTAGTTGAAGTTCTCACCAGCTTCCAAAAACTGCAGGGAATTTGAAACAGGAGTTTAAGAGAACTGAATTAATAGAATAAATACTGAAATGGACTATGATTTTAATTTATTCCTGCCCTTCACTGCCCCCCAGTAAAGGAATTATTTTATTAAATGTTCGGTTACTTCTTCAGAAATGTTCTCTTAGCTCTGATTAACAGATATTCACCAGAAGATAACAGATATCCCAGAACTGGACAATTTTTGGCTTCCACAAACACACAGCCCTTTCCTAACACCTCGCTGTGCACAGGATGAGTCCTGGTCTGGGTTTAGTGTTTACTAGCAGTGGTGTGAGAAGGCACACCAACTCATTAAACCAGAAACTTAAACTGCTTCCTATGGTGGGTCAGTTTTACTGAGGCCCAGTGCACAGTTTTATCAATATCTGCTTATTTTTACCAGCCTCTGTTTAGCAGGAAGGGATGCACTGACTTCAGCTTGCCCAACCCAGCCGTTCTCAGCACCTTGCCTGCGGGCAGGAGCTACAGTAGGCAGAGATCCTTCGGACACCATGCACAAAGTTATAAATACTATTACCCAAGAAGGAAACTCTGTGCGTGGGGCCTTGGCTGTGTCTGAGCAGTACTTCCTTGCAGTTCAGGTCTGGAGGGGAGTGCAGAAGAGATGGACATTCTGCAGCACCCCCAAAAGATCTGGCTTGATCCTGCATTCTTACCCAAGCTGACAACATACAGAGAAAACCACAGGAGACTCTCAGGTACTAATTTCTGCCTGTTTGTACCTTGGTTTGCTTGTGTCCTATTTGTAAAGAGCCCTGGCAGTGTATCTCTGCACACACAATCTACTGAATATTTCCTAGACAAGTATAAAACATATTTTAACTGCTGTACCATAATTCTCTTCTTTTAATTAGAAAGTGTGCTAAATACTTGTGTCCTTGGGGATTCTCACTGAACTAGTCAAGTTTCTGATCATGGAAGTTTTGTGTTAATGAGACTTTTAGTTTGACTTACAAAAGCTCTTACATTTACACAGCAAGGCTTTTAACTTCAAAGTCCTTGAGAATTGTTGCTGTGCATCTGCCTTGTCTAGGGCCTTAATTCACAGTTCTGGTCTCTGCTTATTATGTAGGGAATGCTTTGTTTAGTGTTTATAGATATATATTTACAGCATTTAGGGATATTAGAGCATATACCAAGCTCCATTACAATAAACACTGATCAAAGGGAGAGTGAAGCTGAAGCACTAGAGGAAAATATCTCTGCAGTCATGATGGGAAAGGGCAACTGGGAGAAGAGGGGAAGCTGCCTGCCTGGTTATACCACTTCCAAACCCTCCAGCTCTTCTGCCTTCCCATCCTGCCCACCCGCAAACCACAGACTCCAAATACATTTTGACAGAGGAGGGAAAGCACCTCAGTTCCTGCAAAGATTAGCAAGCGTGCATTTGTGTGGCAATGTCTATATTCAGACGCATCCAGTGTTTTTCAGGCTCCAGAAAGCCTGTAAGTGCCAGGCAAGAGGAGTGCTAAAGTTTCTGGTTTTATTATGTTTCCTAATTTAATTTTTTTCCTGTGGGAGACAGAAAAGGAAATGGGTTTGGTGACTGTTTAAGTCAGTATAGATCCATAAATACTTTTCCACTGTGTTTATTTATCTTATGCTGCTATAAATGTTTTTCTAGAGTCGTACTAATGCCCTTGTAAGTCATATGTCACATCCATCTCCTCATAAATTTTCCTTTTAAACTCTGTCACTTAGGGAAAATCAGAGAAGTCAGTTGCAGCTTGAACATTATCTGGTTTTGGACAGTTCACTTTTTAGTTTTATAAGGGATTTGGAGTGCAGATGCTCAGTTACTGTAGTTCAAGGTTTTGATACCAAAGTGCTGCAGCTCTACACAACTTGCACACCTTTGCACACCTACTGTCACCCTTCCTCTGTTGTTTTCTAGATGTCCACTACCCCTCTGACGTACTGAGGCCCCAGTTCAAACAGCTGCCCCGACACACACACAACTAATTAATATTAGATACAAAACTCTGAGCATGGACATGACCTTTATTGAACAGCTCCAGACAAAACTCAGAAATTTTGCTAATTTAGGACCCTAAACTGAACTTGGACTCACTCTTTTAAAAAGTTGGCCTTAGATGTGGGTTGTGAGCACTTGAAAATCCATCCTCGAGGCCTTTTAGAAGAACATCAGGCTTGAGGGGTAGCCACAGGGACCAGCTGGCAAGCCAAACTTCCCTAGGTGTTTGCCATGCACCCTGGAGCTCCCCAAAATGGGGACAAACAGGTACAAACCCAAAGATGAGAGGAGATGAACAAAGGCTCATGGACACACTGAGCAAACTTGGCCCCAAGGAAAGCTGGGGTGATTTACAGGAGCACAAAGCCATCCTCCACCTTCACTGATTGACATTTGCAGCAAAGATCTGCTTGCTCCTCACAAAGCAGCTGCTGGGGCTTCGGCAGCTCTTCCCCATCTTTCCTTAGCTATGAACTGGAAAAAACATGTTCATCCTGGAAGCAAGAACCCTCCAGCAAGGAGGAATAAGCGATGTTTGGTGCATTCATAATATAGATATTATTTGGCAAAGTAGTTAAACAAATTGTTTCCTTTCAGGATCCTAGTGATGTGTGTGGTTGGCAAGTCTTCCTCCCTGCTGCTCGGCCACCTGCTCTCCCTACTGCTAAGCTAACTCCATCTCCAGCCCCAGCTGCCTGCTGCTCTGGCTGCAGCCCTGCAAGGGGCTGCCTTCGCTTCAGCCAGCAACACCGTGACCGCTGTATATCCATGGGGTGAGGGTATATTTCATGTACCTCATGGGCATCTTTCAACTAACATGTTACAGACCAGGCAACGTTTGCTGTGTACCTTCAGGAACCTTGCTTGCATGGGTGGGCTGGTGTAGCCATCACGCCAGACTGGTCAGTGCTGGTGAAATTCAGCAGAGATGGACCAGCCACAGCACTGCTCTGCCAACATCTTGCCCAGGCTTAGGGTTAGGGGCAGCCACAGCTCACACTGAGCTGGAAGTCCGGGGGCTTAAACAGACCATCTGACACAGGAGTCAAGTGACTGGTGCCAAAGGCAGGGCAAACATCTCCTGCTGGTAAAAACATCCCTCTCAAACCATTTCCCACTCTCTGTTGTGTCTATTGAATTATTATTCCTCCTTGTTTCCTGTTATGACAATATTACCTGAAGACCTTTGCAAACAAGACAGCATAGTCTCTACCCCAAGGATCTGCTGTGAGCACAGCAAGACTGAAACACACAGGACTGAAAAGCATGGACTCTGATCCTCTGCCTACAGGAGAGTGGTCCCACTGCCTTGTAGTTGGAGGATAAATTAATTCTCTTACATGATAAAACTTTCCCTGCAAGCGCATCTTTGTCCCCCTCCTGTGGCTCAATCTGATCCTACAGGTGTTGGTATGGCGGCCAGGGTTGGATGGACCCTTGGCAATGAAGAAAGCAAATATTTTTCATTGAAACTAATGATATTTGAAGGATTCGCCTGCCCTGTCCTGCCTATCCTCTTCTCCAGAGAGCATGGATCTCAAAAACTGGAGTGGGTGATTTCTGCTGTGGAAAGAAATCTTGCGCTTGCCCAAATACTAACTTCAGTCTCTTTGACTCTCTCAGCCCTTTGTTCCTCCTCAGGGATAACCAAGAAGAGTCCAGTCCACCCCAGCTGTGCTGGCTTCTGCGCTGGACTTGCAACAAATGCATTCATTCTGCCACCTGCGTACAGTTTTAAAATAACCCTTCTGCCGCCTCTTAAGAGATCACCCTTGAAAATTAAGTTAGAGCTGGCTGCATGTAGAAATTATTATAGCCATGTTAGGAAATTCTTTTAAAGTGTCTCTGGAGTTTGGGAAGTAAATAAATAAATGGATTGTCATGACGTATCTGCTCAGGGTTCCCACCATTCCCTGGGTGCAGCCATCGTGTGAACTGTTCTGTAACAGGACGGGGAACAGAGACACCCTGGGAGGATTTATCCTGACCCTGCTGTTGCCCTGCATGACCCACCTTTGCCCTGTGAAGACATTCTGGCAGCCAGTACTTGAAAAACAGTCTTTTATGTTCTTACTTCCCCCCTCTTTTATTAATTTGCAGTCACAACTCTCACTATTTGATCCATGCAGCAAAAACATCCAGCTCCATTATTCAGACTGTTTGCAGCTGAATGGATCCGTAGGCCAAGCATACACACACACACAAGCTCTGCAGACCTCTAGGCAAGGCACAACACTTGAAGTTTAACAACCTAGGGCCTTAGGATGTTTTGTACCTTTTGTAAATGCTTTTTTCCAGTTTCTGTGTCATTCTTGCTGAACCTCACTTCCTGAAGGCTTTTATTATGTAAGATTTTGTCACAAGGAATCTGTGTAAGGATAGGGAATTAAACCCGTGTCTCCCAAATCCAGATCAGTACCACAACCTTTGGCTCATCTTTTCACCTCACTTGTCTAGCAAAGGGTACTGTACAAAGGTACACAAGAATACATTATAACCCAAGGTCAAGAGCGTCAGATGAAAAAGATGAATATATACAAGACCATGTCCTAGAAATCTGCTCTGTACCCTCCATGGGTTTGCAAATAGCACTACTTAGCAGCAGAAATTAAATCCACAGCCTTTCAGCAAAACAGGAACAGCACGCTGCTACTGCTGCTGTTCTATGAACCTCAGAGGGTAACACATCCAACATCACCACCCGCGCTAGGAGGGATGTGTTAGCTTTCTGAATATCCCTGATTAACACAGCTTTATCCCAGCATTTTGATTCATCTACATACTCACTGCAACAAGGCTTGTGTAGGCTAATAATATCTTGTACCAATACAGCAGCCGTTTCAATAATAGCTAATCCAAGTGGGTCTGCTGCCAGGCAGCGCTACCGAAGTGCGTGGAGACCACCAGGAACCCCTGTGGTTTGTGCTACAGCCAGGCCAGGAGCGAGATCCTGCACTGCACCTCACAGCCCCTCTGGGGATACATCAGGACCTTGCAGAGCCCAACATGTTTTTGGCAGGCTAGGGAACTGCTTTAACATACCGCAGTGTCATGGTTCTGGCTTGGATAGAGNGGGGTTGGCCAGGGCAGGCAGCAATCGCAGCTCGGGAACCGACAGCGTCGGTCGGCAGGTGGTGAGAGGTTGCACTGCTTGTGATTTTCTGGGTTTTGTTCCTCTCCCTTGTTCTTTTACTCTTAATTATATTATTATTATTATTATTGTAATCATTGTTATTATCATTACTATTATTGCTATTTTATTCTAATTAGTAAACTGTTCTTATCTCAACCCACGAGTTTTCTTGCTTTTGCTCTCCCGATTCTCTTCCCCATCCCACAGGGGTGGGGGGAGTGAGCGAGCGGCTGCGTGGTGCTTAGTTGCTGATGGGGGCTAAACCACGACACGCAGTTACCCTTTAGTGCTTCTGTAATCCCCAGTGCAGAGGGGCTGTTGTGATGTTGAATCCAGGCCCCCCACCTTGCCTAAAAAATAAAGGGTGTGCTGGATAATCATTCCTCTTTGAACAAAGGCTGAAAAAGTAGGTATTACACAGGTTGATCAGCAGTGTTGTGGGTATCACATGCTCTTTTTAACCTACACACCTTCCTCGCTTAACCTCTCCTTTCCAGGATACCAACCTCCTTCTTAAACAAACACATCATTGCTCTACAAGGCGGGCAATTCTGTGTGATACAGAGAAAAGCCAGGCTCCTTTTTCATGCAGGGGAAAATCCTTCAGCAGAGGTAAAGCCCTAGGATGCTAATCTGAATCACCAACTCGGATTTTAAAAATAGTCACCCAGCAGGAAAACAGACACAGCGCTGCAGCTTGCGGCTGGCTTAGCTACTGCCTCTCCTCCCTCGGCAGAGCCCTGCCCCTGCAGGCTCCCCTGCCGGGAAGCCTCCCTCCAGCTCTGCCGCAAGGGGTTGTTCCTCATCTCCACACTACGTTTATAAATGGATATCGCCATCAAAACATCCTTCTTTCAGGAGCTTTGGATGTCTTGGCATTGAGTAGGCACTATGAGCGTTAATTAATCACTGTGTGTGGGAGACTTGCTGGGTCCATGGTAGTGAGTCAGTGCAACAAGTGCTCAGCCTGAAGAGAACACCTGGAACAGCCAGCTAAACCATCCCAGGACTGGGGGCCTTGAGAATCTTGCTCTTTTGGGTGGTGGCAGCTTTTGAGTTTTGTGGTTGTTTCTAACACCTTTCCTTTGTGCTTCTCATACAGAAATATCATCTCCCTTTCCTCAGATCAGAAACCAACTGTGCTGCTGAGCAGGTTGTCCCAGCGTGTGACCCTTGTACTTCAAGATGGACAAAAACAGGGCATTGCGCATTGCATGGATGTGTACCCATGTGTGTAAGGTCGATGTCCCTGCCATGACTTTTCCAGCTCATGGCTTCCTACATTGTTGTGGGAGCAGGGCAAGCCCTGGGGATGATGGAGGATGAATGGCTGAGTTGAGAGCAGAGGAAGGTCAGGGGGTGAAAAAGGCTTGTGAGATGCCTACAACCCATGGGTTCCTTCTGAAAAGCTGCAGCACAGACTGCAGGGTTTGTTGAAAGACCTGCCCCACCAGGACTGCTTACGGTAGCACAAAGAGAAATGGGAAGCAAATAGAAAGCTTTGACAAAGCAATGCTGGAATAGTCTGGAGAAAATTGACAGGGTTTTCAAAAGGTCTCAGCATCTGTCTGATTCTCTCTCACCTGCAATCGATGGGTGTTTTACCGCTGACTCTGGCAAGAACAGCAGTACAGAAAGTCTAGGCAGAGTTTGTGCTCTTTGCAGCCTGTCTCTGAGCCATGCCGGTCCTAATCCACTTTGCACAGCCCTGTGTCTTTCGTAGCCTGCAGTGATTTCCCCTCTTGCTGATAGCAGCGAGGTGTGCTTTCTGAAATGCTATCCTTTCCCTGCACTGTATCACGCTCCATTATATTGGGAAGCAACCTCTACATCAGTATCAGTTACTGAATCAAGAAATTCTCCTGCATGCAGAATGAGACCTCAAATGCCTTCCTTTATACCGCTGCTACTCTTCCCACCCTGCCTGCTCTGGAAAATCACTTCCATACTGGGCACTGTGTGCTAGAGAAGATATTTTTTTTCCGCAAAATGTTGTTAACCAACTTTTTGTGAGTTTGCTACCTCCAGAATCCTTCCTTCAGTGTTAGCTGTTGGCTTCTCCCTGCAGCACTCCCTGTGCCTAGCACCAGCACTTGGTATCAGCAGGAATGAAACAGAACAAAACAAACCAAAACCATATTTGCTTTTCAAGATGGCTGCAGGAGGAGTGTGGCACAACATATGGCCCTAGGGAGGAGCCTTTGGTTCACTTAGCCTGAGTCTAAGGGTTGTGAATGTGAACACAGTTTAACATAAAGGTCATCAAATAACTGGCACAGTTCCTATCCACCTTCTTTTGCTCTAAAGTCTGCTGTGCAGTGTGAGAGACAAGGGTTTGCACTCCCAGAACACACTATCAGGCTGCCTCTTGCTGACACTATTGCTCTGAGAAACTGTAATCTCCAAGCACAGGGCTAGGCAGACTTAGCAGATCACGTGTCTCCCTGGTTTACAGGGGAATCTGGGGATCCTCAGCCTGGAACATAACTCTGCATGGCTCCTGACACTTGGCATACGGCATGATTTCTGCTGAGCTTTTTTAAAAATCTGGTTTGAGGAATACAGGGAAACCAGATATACTGAGACCTGCAATTCTATCTGTGCTCCGTGTTTAGGAATGGTAGGGGTTGTCTTCCTTCTCTTCTCAAGTTGATCTGACCCACAATGGTCAGTGCTGAATTTTCCCCACCACAGTGCTGAATTTTCTCAACTCTTCCTGCTCCAGGGGATGTTCAGGACATCCTATCCCATGTCATGGGAAGATTTCCTACTGAATTCAGTGGGCAAAGGATCAGGAGAAGGAGCTCAGCCCACAGAAGACAGATTTTAGCTCAACAGAGAAAGCACGTGTGTTTTCTGACATCATGAACAGTTCAGTCTGGCTTGCAGCAAGCAGCTGCGATTGATGTCTCTTTAAAAACGACATCAGTATCACTCAGAAAAACTTAGGTTTCATTTAGCCCAGTTAAAACTACTCTCTGTTATGTTCTACTGCAATCATTTAAAACAAAGGAGTTCATCAACATGTTAATTCTCCAGGTCTCTACATCACAGTGTCTGGGAATGGGAATAAGCCAGTAGTTTGTTTTTTAAACACCAAAAGAGTGTCAGAAAAGATTAAGCAATTGCTTTGTGAATTTCTACAGAGGAAAGCGCTCATGGATGCAAGTGTCAGCTGGGCTGATGCTGTTTGCCACTATAACAAATGAACAATGGCACCTATCCGTGCCCTGAACTTGCCATAGTCAAAACTGAACTGCTACAGCAGCTTAAACAATGATGGGTATCCTCATGTGCCTCCACACAGCAGACTGTAAAACAAGCAAGCAGAAAAGAGAGATGATTTGAGGGTAAAAAGTGGGCTGGTGCAGGTATAAGCATTACCCGTGTTTTGGCTATTTTTCAACCGCAGCATGAGAGGATTCTCCAAGGTTGCAATAATCAGGGGGTTAGTAGTAAGGGTGACAATGAACCAAAAGCCTGGACAAAACAGTCAGTGGACCAGGGAAACTTCTACAGCCCAGTCTGAGATGTCCATACCAATGAAGTGCCAGCACATGCACACCAGACACAGAGATGAGTTGCAGAGTTTCTTACATGAGTTTCCTAGATGAACAGACAATCATTCCTCTCTCCTTCAGCTACCGCAAAATTCAGATACTACCACTCATGCCTGTCTTGAATACCCTGTGCCACTATGACCATCCCAATTAAAAAAAAAAAAAAAAAAGAAAGAGATAATGAAACTGGAAAGGACACCAAGAAAGGCTGCAAGGATGACAAAAGGCATGGGTCAGCTTTACTAAAGCAGCACTATCAGGGACACAAATGCAAAGATGCAGAAACAACCTCCAGCTCTGGATGTGCCCAAATCCCTCCTTCCTGCAGGCTGGGAGGGTGAAGCTGGGAAGTGATGCTCTTTACATATGCTGTTTGTGCACTCTTCCTTTGAACAACTGGCCACTGCTGCAGACAGGTCCTGCCTGACTTTTAGCCTAAACTAAATGCAGCCACTTATATGGCCTTACGCCATGTGGGAATAACAAATATTTCTTTCCCTTACTGATACAAGTCACTTTTCTGATCTTCATGCAAAGAGTGTCTGTATTTCAGCCCAGTTCCAGGATCGAGGGACCAGATGCTTAGAAGCACCTAACTGAAATGAGATTTAGGCACCCAAACACCTCTGAGTATTTGGGTTGAGTTGCTTCCACATGCTGCTAAAAGCTCCATCACATTCAGGGTAAACGTGAAGGCTGCAGCACAACCAGACTTGTGGTGCCACTGGGGCAGAGCAGAGGCATTTTTCAAAGCTTGTCATGTTATATTCCACTCAGAGAACAAAATGGAGAATTTCAGATTTTAATTTGTCACTTTACATGTAAATTAAATGTTGTATATTATCACAAGTGAATTCAGCCAGTATTTATAATAACGGAAATCTGCTGCTTGGGTTTCTAAACAAATATTCCCCATGTTGCTTGTTCTTTCCTGCATGAGCTGTTTCATTTTAGCTTTCCTGTGTTCTCTCTTTAAGACTTCCTAAAAGAGTTTGTGGGGGGAAAAGAAGGACTGAGAAAAAACAAGAATGAGAAATAATTGTTAGGATTACTCAGCAGGATGGCTGGACGACATTTTACCACTGCTTTTCGTGGGCAGAACTATTGTAGTGCTTAAAATTAAGTGCATGCTTAAGTGTTTTGTTGATGTGAAGCCAGATTACTCAAAACTGTATCTGATTAGTCCCTCTCTACCTGGTCCAAAGTCCATTAAAATGGCTACAAAATTTTGTAATGCCTAAAATGTGCTCAAGTGCCCCAAACATCAGTTGAGATCCCTCAGTGCAACCACAGCCCTTCCTCAACAAGGAGGCTGATTACATTTAGTCCCCTGGAAACCAGGAGATGAAACGTTAAGTATGTTGACATTTTCTTTCAAGAGCAAAGGAATTGGAAAAATAAAGCAGCCATCAGGAAATGATGCCTTTCAGGAACTCAGAAAGGCAATATTCCTCCCTCGCCTTTCCTCTGTGTCTCAGGGTTTCGTTATTATTATGTGGGCTATAAGCCACTTGGAAAGCTCAGCGTATAAAGCTGCATGAATTACAATACACGGAGATTGACTGGGTTGTAACCTGTAATGTATTACTTATTTTTTATTTTAATTGCAAGCAGTCTCTGAAACATTATAGAGCATATAGTGCTAGACACAGCAGAAGTAATTAAAATGAGAGGGCCACATGCAGTCGGCAGTAAAACACCAAATGTAGGCAGCTTAGGAAAAATGTCATTGATTCAGCATCAGAGAGGCCGGGAGGAGAAGAGGCGGGATTGAGATTGTCAACAACAGATCATACTCAAAATGCAGCAGCAAGTGCTACAACCCTTTTAAGCAAAAGCAGCCAAGGGATGTATTGTCACAGAGCTGCAAATGTCTCAAACAGGGACGGTGATGTCAGCTCCTGAAGGTGGTTTCAAAGGAACAAGCCGAGCTTGAGCAAGCTGCTCTTCTCCCATGTCTGCGAGGAAGAATCTGGGTCACAATTTCTCCCGCAGGAAAAATGAAACGCTTTCACACCATATTAAAAACAGTAATAATTAAGTAAAGGAGGTAGAAAGAGAATCCATGGGCTGTTTGTTTGAGGTGGGTGTAAAGCAAGACAACTCCAATTCAATTCTAAGCAAGGCCAGAGAACTTATTTGAGGTGAGCAAGGAGCCGTTGTTTTGTTCAGCTTGCTTGTCCAGCACCTCCTCCAAGACAGACCCAGAGTGAAAATTATTTCAAAACCTTAACATACCCACGTTCCTGCACACCCTAACTGGGTGTCACCCTGACTTGCGTTAAATGGCATTGACCGTCTGAATGTAATTGGCTACAGCAAAGGTTAATGATCATTTCTACCTTTAAATAGTTTATGAAGATGTTTGATGCCTTCTAACAAGGCAGCTATTAGAACTTGCTGCTCTTTCCACTGACTTGCATATCATTGATCTTTCTTTGTGAAATTATTATCCCCAGGCAACCTATAAATCTCACTTACTCCAGCTCAAAAATGCTGGACAACGTAATGAACTGTTATGAGGGCAAAGACAGTGGACAGGGTCACCTCTTATGAGCTAGCAGCGTATGTGCTTAGGCTGTGTGCTTGGACCTGCACAGCTTTACGTACATCTCGAAGAGGCAAAGAAAGAAACAGAAACCTTAAGGCAGGTTTTGTAATTAAAGAGCATGCATTAGTTCCAAGTGTATCAACATATGACAGCTTTACATCCTGCTAAATATAATGGGCTTGGTAGCAACCTGGGGTATAACATCACATCCCACCATTTAATTAAAAAACTCTCCTCCTACATAAGTATCTGTAAGGGCAATTTCTTCCCCATTGTTTCACTTGCAAAGAGCATCCTACAGGTCTTTATCAGAGACAAAGAACAGACAAATTAAAAGTGCAAGTGTCCAGAGCAGCCAAAACTTTCATCAAAGCCCCAAGTCACAGTGCACAAGTGCTTGAGAATTTTACATTGAAGGGTTTTGACAATTACAAGAGTCTGTAAGGTCCTGTATGAAAACAAACCAAGGATCCTCAGCTATAAGCTCTCCCCCCAGCTTCAGGTTGACTTCAAATGTGAGTGTGTGCATGTTTGGAAGCAGGGACAGTCATTATTATCTTTGACAGGGAATCCACTGTCTAATAGGCAAACAGTTTCAGGGACTTGGATGCATTTAGTTTCTGCTTCCAACACTGAATATCTACATGTGGGGTTTTTTTGGCAGATAGAAGAGCTCTTTATCTCCACATAACTTGAGAATAGCTTGTCAGCAAGTCACTTTTTTGCTGCAGTAAGCATCATTTGTATTTCTTACATCTAAGGGACCTCTTACAAGGGTTCCTGACCAGATCTGTTTCACAAATCCTTGAACTCCAAACTTGAGCCAGGTTTGCCCTCAGAATTTTGAACTACTAGGTCCAAGACCTAAGCTAGCTATGTGCTTAACTCTTTTCTCTGAGGTTAGAAGGAAATCAAGAGTAATATTTCACAGGTACCATTGGTCAGTAGAAATTACTAGTTTTCTAGTTAGAATTGTCCACAATTACAGAAGGTGATTGAAACAGATAACTGCAGGTCCAGTATTATCATCAGATAAAAAGCAGACTGCAGGCTCGGCCTTTCTCCCTTAACTCCTTCAAAGAGGAAGAAAATGAGCAGGGAAAAGGCAAAAATATCTGCGTAACATCAGTGAAGTCACTAAAGACAGAATCGAGGGAGGTGGAGGCAATGGGAAGATCCACAGGCAAAGCTCTATTTCTGCTACCCATGCCAGCAGGAGTATGATGCGCAGCTCATTTTACTCTCAGGGCTTCCCGGGTGTTAGGTAGATCATCATAGAGTTACCTGTGCTGTACAGCAGTGTGGGGACAGTACTGCTGCAGAGCACGCTCTGCAACACCACGAGCAGCCCTGTGTAGCGCTTCCCTTAACTGCACTGCTTCCTTACCCCAGTGCTAAGGAAGGAGCAATGCTGTTGAGCTCTTCTTCCTCCTCCTGGCATGATCCAACAGAGTTAATCAAGAAATATGTTTGTCCACACCATCATTTTTAATGGGTCCATGAAGAAAAAAGACAGGCAGTTC
Organism: Anhinga rufa; assembly: GCA_013400875.1. NCBI lineage: Eukaryota > Metazoa > Chordata > Aves > Suliformes > Anhingidae > Anhinga > Anhinga rufa. Next base: position 47,212 of record VZTV01003337.1, read on the forward strand.
TTAAACCCCAGACAGTGAACACAAATATAAATCTCCCTAGGCAAACCAGGGTAAAGTCCTGATGCACTTTACAAGCTGTAAACACTGCTTTTATTAGCCATTTATGGGCCACTTTTCCCAATGCAGCTTTAATATTAAACAATAAACCTTACAATACACTTACAAAGAAAAACAGACTCTCTCATTTACTCACGAATTGGAAGTGTGGCATCTCCTTATCACATGAAATCAACAGAAATAAGGTTATTCAGTTTAGGCTGCATATTTTTCATGCTTGATGCCCCACCAGTGCATACTGTGCAGTGAGACAAAGAAGAAAAACTTTGGAAGCCACTGGAAACCATTGTAATGAATTTTTGGAAAAGTGTTGAGCAGTCCTGTTACCCACATCAGTATGCACACAGACTTCAAGGAAATATGCCCTTGTGGTTATGGGTATTTATCATTTATAATCTGATACATCAGACATCTCATGTAATATAAGGCCTGACTGTACCAGGGACTGCATGCAGAGTGCATGCAGTTTTTATGAAAATAAGAGTAACTTCTTATTTTGAGTCAGAATAGGAAAGGAAAGTACTGCTAATCCCGACTATAAATGGAAAACAGGCTCACGGGGTGGAGTCAATTGGCCAAGATTGCACAGGAACCAGAGAGAGAATGGACATCAGCATCTCACCCACACAAAATCTGTGCAAAACATATGCTGTCCCTCAGTGGAGCTGATGTAAAGGTCACTTTGGGCCTCTGAAGGATTTCAACAGCTGGCCAGTGTGTGGAATGGTGGACCTGGTCATATGCCACTCAGACCACAACTACCATGGCTTTCCGGTGCAAGCAAGAGGTTTTGTAATCCCACTGCACCAGAATGTGCTGCTTTATCCCTTCACAGGCCTGATCTGCTCAAGCTTGGCTTCAAGGAGGCCAAAGAAAAATCCAGCTGTTTTTTTTTTTTTTTAGCTGGCAGCCATACGGACATACCTGTGTTTGGCCAGCCTTCCAACTCAATCCACGCCCGGCTGGTGGGCTTGTAGAAAAAAAACCATCTTAGGGCTTGTAAAAAAAAAATCTTAAACTGGATGGGCCAAGTCTCCCTGCATCTGGTATTTGCTAGAGATGGCTCGGTTAACCAAAGCAGAGGGAGTGAGATTCCCTTGCTGAGTAGGTAACTGCTGAAGCAAAACCAAGCTTCCAAATTAGCTTACCCATCACACTGATGTGCATAGGCATGCATTAGGAATATCCCAAAATAAGGAGCAAGTTTTGGTGTGGACTGGCCCTGGTTCATCTGGCTGGAGGGGAAGACAGAAGTAGCATGTTGAAGATTTGATCTGTGGAGACAACTGGACTCTAGAGACACTCTCCATAGGGTCTTGAAAATCTAGTATGTGGATCTCCAAATCCCAGCTCACCCAATTTCCTCTCAAATTGCTCTCACCCCAGTCCCCCTGGACTATTGTAGAGGATTTCTTTGTCTCATCAAACAAGTCTGTTCCTCCTTAAGTTGTTTAAGGATCATCTCTGTTCAGGAAACAGACTGCCCAGTGGTTTGTAAACTAATTTGGGGTCCTTTAACATAAAAAGTTCTAACCAATCATAATAGATACATATTTAATGACAGAAAACAGGCCTCAACAGAGCGCTGATCCAAGTCTTCTCAAACAAGGCAGGGAGTGTGATGCTATACATGGACCACAGTCTGAGTCTGGTGAGCTCCATAAGCAGAGCATGCGCACCGAGCAGTGCCAAAGCTCAGTCAAAATCAGGGTTTTGCCTATTGACTCATTTAATATGATTATTACTAAACCACATTGATAATAATTATTACAGAACATTCCAATGATTTTGTAAGGAAACATTTCTGTGAAAAATTCTACCAAAATCCAGATAGCTCTGGAAGGGAGAACACAAGCTAGGCAAAGCCCCAGCTTCCCTGTGGCGATGCTTACACGCTCAACAAGTGCTCACGTACCACTCTGCACAAGCTGTAGCAGTAGCATTAAAGTCAGACTTAATTGTAGTGCATATTCCTGAACGACTGTGCCATAAGAAGTGGCTTTTGCCCAGGATGTCTCTAAAGCCCACTTACTTTCCAGTTAGCTGGCTGTGTCCAAGTTGAGTTACCCACCTCACAAGGAAAATGGTCTTTGATGGCTTAGTGCATGTTTACCTCCAGTACTCTGCAGATGTAATACCTGATCCAAAGCCAGACAGCTGGCACAAACCCATCCATCATTTAAACATCCCTCCCCTTAAAAGGAGCAGCAGGATCTGTAAATCTGCTGCAAATATGCCCACCATACGTATAGCAGTCATTTCTCCCCAGCCACCCAAAATAAACACTCAAAAATATCCAATATAACACAGTCATCTTAGTTTTTTTTCTGCTGGATTATTGGCTACGATCAAGCCTCAGTGTCTGTGTCAGCCACCAGCAGCAGCGCAAGCCAATGGTATCCTGCATGGGTACGTCCCGTTTGCACGGTGCCACCAAACAGTTGCTGAGCTGTGGCCATGCACCCAGGAGGTTTGTGTTGTCTTTAATGGCCAAAGAACAGAGACTGCTGTTTTCTCAACAGAGTGAGCATGGAAAGCAGCTTGTTTTACATGGATTAAACAATTATTGACACTGTCACAGAAAAGGGCTTTTGGACTGTGTCTACTACAAGAATAATAGAGTGAATGGATTTCTTTTTCCCCCCAAGCTCTCAGAATTTTTAGTAAATGCTGGTTATTAAAGGGGCCTAGAAAAACACTGGGGGAAAAAAAGATCATGCAATTAAAACCGTGCTATTCTTAAATGTAGCCACAAATCAGTGACTAGGGAAAGAGGAAACTTGCCATTTAAAGACAAACTGCTCCTATTTAGTTAAGCCTAGGAGGTTGAAGTAGCAATTGTCAACAAGAGAATAAGGAATCTTACCCTTGAAAATATATACAAGTTTTAATTACAGTTAGCATTTTTGATACTGGTGCTGGGGATTGTCATTAGATGGAAAATTGCTGTCATCTTTCTACCCTTAGGGACACAAATGCTCAGTGGAAATGACTGTAAGTGTAAACCAGGCTCCAACCTGCTTTGGTATCAGCTTTGCAGTTTGAAAGGAAACCTTTGTATGAGTAAAGCTAGTTTTGTGCTAGTGCAACTCCAGTGTTGCTGTAATAACTACTAATCTAATGGAAACAGTGAATAAGGAATGTCTAGATGACACTTGTAGTCATATGATTTAATTTTAGGTAGTCCTGCAAAGAGCAGGGAGTTGGACTTGTTGATCCTTATCGATCCCTTCCAACTTGAGATATTCTATGGTTCTTAAGCTGTCATATTTAGATAAGAAGTCACTGTCGACTGAGCAAGGCCTCCCCACAACATGGCAGGTGGTAAACTCTTCTAGGTATTAGCAGACAGGTCAAGTCTGACCATGAGGGGTGAGAGACTCCCTTCAGCTCTGCTCCTCCACTCCCTCATCCCAGCCCAGGCAGCAGAAACCTCTTCAGAGCAGGGCCTTTGCCCTCCAGACATGATGCTGCTGGGGGCTGGATGTGCTGCACACAGAAGGGCAGGGTCCTGCCGGGGGAGAGGGGAGGTGGAGCAGTGCCATAGCCAAGGGAAGGGGAAATTATGGGGCAGCAGCCCAGCTCTGCCACTCCTGCCTTTGCAAAGCTGCAGAGTGACATGGCCAGGGCTTACCCCTTCCTATCGGGTACATGAAGCTCACACTCTGTTTCCAATCATTTGGTGACAAGCTTTTAGTGAGGAAAAAGAAGCAGTTGTAACAGTTAATACATCAGATCTGCTTTATAGGGCTCTCCCTTCCAGGGCAAACATTGATTTCTCCATGGATTCACAGGCCAGTGGCCCACTTTTGCCTTCTGAGGATACCTGCTCAGTCCAGATGTTCAGAGTTGCGCCCTACCAGGACCCTGAGCCAGCACTTCCCACTGCTCAGAGCAAAAGCAAACCTCCCACCTAACACAGCCGTCTTTGAAAATCAAAGCCTGATTTTTCTGAGCTTGGGCAACTGAAAACAGCAATCAAAGTTTTGCTAATGAAGGCAAGACTGTGCTGCAGCATTCTACTTCAGAAACAAAGTTGGTAACAGCTCTCTTACGGAGCAGTGTGATGGTAAATTCAGATTCCCAGTGCTCAGAAGCTGATATATGGACAGCAAAGACAGGCATCTGTGGAGGAAGAGGCAGCTACATGACAGTGCAATTTGAAAATAGGCCCAAACTGCACATTTCAGATTCTGAAATAAGGACTCGGATTCCCATCCTCTCCTTCTCTGTTCTTTCCAACTCCCTGCAAGCTTGGAAGGGAGGGGAAAATGCCAGGGAAAAATGCATCCCAATCCACTGTTTTAAAAAGACAAAGCTGGAATTTCTATGAGTTGACTTACAAAACTATCCATTGAGCCAGAGACTGAAAAATATCAAATTTCTTCTCCAAAGAGGAGAGGGGTCTGGAAGAGACATTTCTTATTTAAAGGCAGAAGGAAGTGAAACAAAGCAGCAGCATCTCCATTGTAAAACCAACACAAAAGTAGTAAGGGGCTTTGATATTGGTAATAGCGTGAAAGAAGTGTGTGCTGTCAGTGAGCTCATCCTTTTGACCCACAAGACAGCTTGCCTGCTTTTCAGCTCTGTCTCTGGGCAGTGTACCTGAGATCTAACACAAAGTAATTGTCAGTTCATTGTGACTTTGACTGGAAATCCCAGTGCTGAGAGGGAAATCTGCTGGGCTTTGATGTAGGGATTTTGGTAGCGTCTACACCTTCCCATCTCAGAACATGCTCATTTGATGTATTGTTGAGTAAGGTATTTGTTATCTTCTCAGAGAACATGCATGTAACTTGGTAAATCTATTCCCTGACTGCCTTCTAAGACTGATAGTACAAGGGTTGTTTCTGAGGCATCAGTTTATCTGATACAGGGAACAAGGCTGGAGACAAATGTAGAGACCTCCAAAGCGTTGGCATTACATGTCACTCTGAGGTCCTCCTCTGGTTTCTTCCAGGTATGCTATGCTAGAGAGCAGGTTCCCTTCATGTAAACTATATTGTAATTTCATTTTTATCTAGCACATCAAGGGGTTTAGGAGACAGTATCTCCTGGATCAGGAACACATACTGGCAGCAGCAGGAATGGCATGTCTCCCTCCAGAAGCCATGCACTGCCCATCGGTACAGGCTGATCCATTCCCGTTTTGGGATGGACTTGTTCCCACTGCCAGCATCCCAGCATGCTCCTGTCTAGCCATTACAGGATGAGGCTGGCTATTTTTCTGCCAACATTAAACTGTGATAGGTTTTTCTCAGCCGTTGCCAGGCTCCCCCCTTTGCTGTGCAAGGGGCACGCCACACTTGACATTTTCTTCCATAACCTCAGGAAGCTGAGCCTCTCTAAAGCTGTTTTGGCACACTGCCATGAGCCTCTTATGAGTATTAAGGTGTCCTGGTTAAGCAGCATGCAGCACTGCAGCATGGTCATACCAGTATCGGTGGTAGGTGACAGGTCCTTTCCACGCTACTACTGCATTTCTGTACATGCAAGAGTGACATCAGTAGCTTTTGCAATAACCTTTTAATGCTCTGCAGCAAATGCCTTGGGGAAAACAAAACTTAGGGTATTTCTGTGTGACAGGGAAGGGTACCAACATACCTGGCCTGGTTCTGGGGTAACCAGCACACCTTCAATGCTGATCCCTTCTTTGTTGCTGGGGCCCTAACCTAATCCTTTTATGCAGGATTGCTGTGAGACTAATTCCCTGGGTCATCCCTTTATCTCTTTTGAATTATCCTGGCAAGCCTCTAATCTTTTACAATTCCTTTTTTTATTTCCCAGGGTTTGATTTGCTAAGTTTCACCCCCAGAGCTCCGCATTAGCTGGTGTAATGTTTTGCTGGGGTTTTCTTGTTGTTGTTCCTATAAAGTTTTAGAGGTGCCTTTTTCTGCTCCCTAGCACTTTTGACAGTTGTATTACACAGGTATCTCTACCTTGCCTTACCATTTAAGAATTATATATAAATTAACCTCTGCCTTTTGAGAAGCCCAAGTTATTTCACTAAGCCATTTAAGTTTATCTTCACAGGTATGTTTATAATTACATCCATTACACAAAAGGAAAATGAGGACCTAGGAAAAAGTGTGACACACCCTTCTTGAAAGAGCAGCTCACGGCTGTCACAGAAGTGATCAAAATGTCCTTTCCCAGGAAATTATACAATCACCAATGTCCGTGATTTGAACACCTCCTGCTTGAAACAGATCTGGGCTGCCCTCCCTGGCACACCCAGAAATGACCAGCCTTGCCTTGCCAGGAGATAAGCACCTCTTACAAATGTACAAAGAGAGCCGAGCATGTTTAACATCTTGCTGGATCAGCCTCATAATATGTTTAAAACAATGGAAGAGGAAAGCATGTGTTCCTTTCAGCACAATCTGTGTCTTATAATCAAGTCTAAATGTTCACAACCCGCTCAGATCCTAATGAGGAGAATGACTTAAATGGCAGAATGTTCTGCTCTTTCTGCAGGTTTACAAAAATGAAATTAAACATAGGCTTTCTATTACAAAACAATAGGCAAATTGAAGACCAATTATGCAAACCCATCAGAGAACCTGGTGAACTGTGGAGAATTTTGCATTTCTGAGGCTGAACGACTTTTTAGATGAAAAAAACCCTCTACTCCAAGAAATTGAGAACATCTGTGCCATCAAAGAAAGAATGCAGTGAATAATTGGACAATCATAGACAGGCAGCCATTTGAATATGAAGCTGTTTGTAATGTCACAGTGGAAGGGAAATTACAGAATGCCAGCATTGCTTGGCTGTCAAACGCCTGTGCTTTTCCCTTTGTGCCTATTATGGCATGTTGTGCGCTCACTTTACAAGAGTCTGCGGGGTCGACAGCGGGGTCTCTAGGGTTATCTGCTTCCATTATTTTGCACATCAGACACATAATGAAAAAGGAGCAGCCAGAGAGGTCCTTGAGCATTTACTTCCTCCAGCATCCAAGTTTAAGTACACCTTTAACCTCTCCCTGACAGACAGCCCAACCTGCATCTGTCCCCCAGACGGCTGACATGCAGCACAGAGCAAATATTCTCTATCTCTCAGCTGACAAACTTCTGTGACCTCTTGCCTCGAGCAATGATGTTATCCTCATTTCCAGCAGGCAAATCCCACACAGACGCTCCCAAGGGGGAGACACACTGAGCCACCTCGCAGCCTTCAACCTTGCAGACTCCCAACCCCCCTGCAGGAGTGACCCACAGAAAACCCCTCATTGCACCAGTTGATGGCATCTAACTGCAGGCTGGACTCCTCTGAAACACAAGCACAGAGGCCCAAGAGGTCTGAGCAACACTTGAGGCCATGATTCCTCTCTGTCTGCAGCATCCAAAATTATTTGTCCCCTGGAAGACAAGACTGAGTTGAGCATATATTGTTTCTAGGAACACATACCTCTGTACCAGCTCCACGCTGCTTCTCAGCACAACCTCTTTTGCAACACAAATTGTGCTGCCATGTGTTGTGGAACTACAGTATTAGGGCAAATGTTTCAGGACATCTTCCAGGACAAGAAGGGGAAAATAAAAGTGATCAACTTAGTTGTGATTTCATGGCTAGTTGCACAGATATTCACATGTTACTTTGCACAGTCAGTCTAATAACCAGCTTTCAGAAGGACAGACAATGTAATGAATGGGTTGTAAAACATGCTCATAAAAACATTATAGCATGTCTCAGAGCATTTGTTAGCTGTTTGTGATTTACTGGGCCCCGTTTTATATTTTCTTATACATTTTCTTATAATTTGCACATTTCCTATGAAAAATAAGTATTCAATGTGCATGCTATTTATTTTAATTTCCCTCCCCCCTCACAAGATTATAAAACTTTTACAGCCATGCGAGAATGGCGATATTGTAGTCACAAGGTTCATTATACAGTAATTAATACATGTTAAGTATCCTGTAAATATTATGTTATAATGGCTTTAAGTAAATACATAGTGTACATTAGCAGTACCTATTAAGTCAGCGCCACTTAAAATGAAATGTGACTAATTAATCTGTTTAGAAAGTCTAATGTCAGCTTGGATATTCTTTAAAAATTACAGTACAATGTTGCAAGTGAGAGCGGTGAGTCAGTCAGCATTTAATTATGGAACTTTGACATTAATGGTTACTTTCCTGGTTTATTTAAGTGGATTGGACACATGGGCAGGCATCGAAGGAATGAGAGGGGTAGAAGGAAGGTTTCATTGTTACAAGAAGCTAAAAAGCCCAAATAACATATCCCGTTATCGTTACTGTGAATAGCTGCAAACTTGCACATGGATTATTACTGCAGCATCTCGTTGCAGAAGGCCCAGCCTGTCAGCAGCCGACAACCTGGTCCACGCAAACAATGAAGCCACAGTAACGCTGCCTTCGGGAGGAACTGTTGGGACTCCACTGTGTTTTTGTCTATTTTAAGCATTATATCACTTTATTAAGG